>JAHZNF010001528.1:0-16416 GCA_027744215.1 Troglopedetes dispersus
AACTAAACTAATAGTACGTGTCTCTGCAGAGAAGGAAGTGTGTCCAAAAAATTGTGTTCAGGTTGTCCACTGACAGGGATAGAAATTTGAAACAAACGTTCCTCCACCTTCCTTTTTTTTCACTAACTTCTACTTCACATTTGAATCACGATTGTATTGATTAGAAAAATACTTACAAGTTTCTATGTATATTTTATGGTTTATCATAATATTAGCATATTATGTAGTCATCACTGTCACTTATAAACAGTACGATTTAATTATTATATTTTTATACCGTTCCTGTGATTCCATTTTTTGGTCCTTGCATGTACAAATGTCAATGATAATCATAAGTTTATGTGGTCTAAATAATATTTCAATCATACAAAGTAAATCTGTATGTCTGTATTACAATTCTGTTTGATGGCTTTATAATAGTTTTTTTTAAATAGTAATTTGGTGGGACGCTGAAAGTTCTGAATGTTCACATGTCGTATCCCGATCAATTTCCTGGTTTTCTTTTTTAAAAATTGGTAAGTAGAAAGTGCGACACAAAAGTACAAAGGTTCTTGTGAAATTGCTTGCCATTTGTGCAAAAAACATCCTGAATGTGTCTCAAAGGTCTAGCTGGCTGAATGTGCACGTGATTGGGTGTGTTACGATACTAACGACATTTCTTAAGAGTTGCATTCTATACTAATCTTATTTGAAGTTGTACTACGGGTAACGGTTCCACCTGCTCACTATGCGACCAAAATGACAGTCCTGACAAAGAAAACTCCAAATTCAATGTTGAGTAATCTTCAAATGCCGCTGAGTTGTCATATTTGGAGGTTGCATTTCAGCAGTTGATTATTATGTGTAACGCACCCTTTTCTATACTTTACATACGTTCATTACGTCCAGTGCAAGTGAAAATTAAAATCTAAAAGTTGTAAGACTCTGTGTATTCTCTGTGAGTGTCAGTGTGTGGATGAGAACATACAAATTACTTTACCCAGCTTTCCTTCCAAATTATCTTTAGTGATTCTAGTAGTGAATGTCATCTCTTCCTTAACATATTTTAGCAGTGTATTGACAATATTTCACATTGAGTAAATACAATGAGTAAATACAATAGTGTTGCCAAATGCGCACAGAAGAGTTTCGCAGAATAATTCTGTCCTAACTCGTTATAGATGCTGACGAGATTTTGTACGCTACGGAAAAAGGTAATCCTAATTATCGTGCTTTACAAAGCGCGCTTGAGTAATAGTAACTTCTCTTATTAAAGTTTAAGCTTATCCCAAAAATCTACGTTTCTGTACACGTCATCACATCTCCTTTTAGTTCACATCTCCTGTACTGATACTCCTCATTTTTTTTTAAAAAAAACGTACCCTGCTATTGGTTTTAGCATTTTGCCCCTTTCTAATTCTAGCTTATTCCGATTTTGATACAGTCCGTCCAATGAAAAGAACATCGTTAATTTGACGGTTTTTGTCCTGGAATTTTTAGCCTTTGCAGTTTGTTCACTCGACCAGTGTCCGTCAGTTATGGTCAGTCTATCTCAACCATTTCTGTCCATTTATGCTTTTGAGTAGGCAACGAAGTTTGCGTGGAACGGTATACTTGCTTCACTCGAAACATGTAAATAACGAATTGTTGAATTTTTTTTGAAAAACCTTAGTTAACCATACCTGAATATAATCAGGCTCTCACAACCTTATCCATTATTGAGAGAGAGAGAGAGAGAGAGAGAGAGAAACACAGTTTAGTAACCTGTTTAGATTTTTTGTTATTTATAGAGAAACTCGTCATGTAAGTATTTTTAAATTAATGCGTATTTTATGACTAATCAATTCTGAACTAATTATAGTATGTTTGATACAACATTAACGATTGTTTTCCCTTTAGGCTTTGTGTAAAAATGTCTTCAAATGATTTCCTTTCATCTTTGTTGCGCCTCATTTGTTCTTGAAAAAGTTCTGGTAAAAAGTACAATGCCGTATACTTAAAAGTTATTTCCTTACAAAGTCTAGGTAGTTCAATTAATATATAACCTGGCCATGAATAATTATCTGAGTGTGTGAACTTGTACATGTGTAATGTATATTCAAATGCAAATTGTTTCTTCCTACGAGCTTCTATACTTCCTTATCTTAAATTTTTCAAGTATTTTTTGCGTCTCGGAAAAAATCCAAAACAGGAGTATTTCTTGTCTGAGTTTTGTTTTTGTCACCACCGGCTAAACTGTTCAGTTAACTAGATATGATCAACAATTGAAACCTTGTTTTTGCTCACTTTTTACTACATTCCTGAATACTGTGCATTACATGGATTTTATATACACCTTCCAGGATCCTGGTGTAGCCACTAAAATAACTGGCCTAATGATTATCATGATTTATTTTTGTGAAGAGCTCCAAAAAGCAGAGCCAAATATATTATTCCAGCCGAACTGACATGCTGAACTTGGTGTGAATTAGTCGTATACACTCGAATTTCCACCGGCTGATAATAAACTAATATAAGAACACCCTATCGTCTGCCACATATGTATCATCAATGACACTGCAAAGGAACTTTTTTGTTATCATAATATAATCAAGATCATCACACCCACGCATTAGTTATGATCAGTAATCGAAAATCGCTGACCACAAAGACAACCCTAATTGTCTTTGTAATATCGTGTAAAATGGTGTGTTAAATGTCTCTGCGCAGAAGGAAAAAATGGCTCTTGCTACTTCGCTAAATTTCGGTCCTTTAATAAGATGGAGTAATAATTCTCAAATTTCTGCTGGCACAAGTGCTTCGTTCTCACCTTTGCATAGAAACATTTTAAACTGAATAATAAATCTTGCGGATATTTACATCGACATAATATGTATTTTGAAAGTTAGCATTTTCAAATATGGTCTGGTCTGGTCCTCACATTGTGCTACTTACGTGCTAAATAAATAAATAAATAAAAAAACTCAACGATATAATATGTATACATTATATGGAAACTTTACTGGCCCAAAGTAATAACCTACCTACTCTAGAGAATGTAAAGCTCCTGGAATTCCCGCATGCACCGCGTGTTGTGCACAGCTAGCGTTCCTAACTAACTTAAACTGCCGGGGTAAATAAAAATACAAATTATATCCTGCTTTCAGTCAAACGATTCCAAAAAATGCAAACATTATTCCTTAACAAAGATGCGTGCTCATCAACATTCCTTCCGTGGTATGTCATTCATCATGTATTATCAGCGTTTTAAGTGGTATTGTATTTTGGTAAAGTATGTTTCTGGCACAGCATGAAAGGTAAGACGATATAGTGCGCGAGGGAAAATCGCAAAACTTCATTTTCTTTGCGTCACAACTCAAACGTTTTTACAGGCAAGGTTGTACTCTCAACAATTTGTGTGGATGTATGAATAGTAACTCTACAGAGGTAATTGGCATGATTGTGTATGTGCTTATCTAATATTAGTATGGAAAGTAATTTGTATAATATTCATCTAAAATTCAGTTTCATATTTAAAACATCCTCGTGTTCGGATACAACGACGAATTAAGAAGGTGCAAGAATCGGTGATTGAGGAGAAGGTTATCGGTTATGTTTCTATTGAAAAGGTGCGTTGTTGGTAGACGAAGCTATGTATATCACACAAGGTACAAGAATAATACATATTTGTTAAATCTGGTTTTGAGGAATTCTTACTGCTTCTATGTAGTTTAAATGCATATTATATGTATATTTTTTTATTACTTTTTATGGAGAAATGTTGTAGGATCATATATTTTTGTTCACAGAGAAGGAAGACTGCATGCAAGAAAGCAACAAGTCAATGGATGAGAAAATTTGCTGTTTTTTCATAAAGGAAACGTGTACAAGTTATCAATATATATCTGTACTGTCTGTTTTTTTTTCTCCTTCGAAGCGAATTATGGTAACAACTTTTATATAAAGAGAGGACAATGGTTGTAAAAAAATTTGCATATTCGTGATATTTAAGTAGCTTTGGTAATCTTCAGACTGAGAGGTGTGTATGCCTACAACTATGTAAAATTAATTAATTAATGCTACATAATTACGTTGTTGAAAGGCAGATGAATGAAAAATCTTAGGGGAGCAATAGTTGGTTGGACCACAAACATATTATCTTCTTCATATGAAAAAGTACAAGTCTCTCGTACATTGTTGTCGCGATTGATTTTCCTTCATCTGCGAATGCGTTCTATATGTAGGATTGAATGTACAGGTTACTTACTCTATTATGCTTGTCTAGCACAACGCACATTTCCTTAACTCTGGCTGCAAGATTTTCCCCACAGGAATTTTCTCCCTTAGATAACTAAACTTATTATGCTACATACATTATGTTATAAAGGTTGTAATACTCACGGTTATATTTTGATGGCATGGTTAGTTTATTGTTAGTAGTACAAGTTAATTTTATTTTAAAAAAACAGCATGGTTGTAGTAGTAGTAGTAATTGGTAGTAAAGTAATTGGTATAGTAAGCGGTATACATTTTTAATTTTAAAAAAACAGCATGGTTGTAGTAGTAGTAGTAATTGGTAGTAAAGTAATTGGTATAGTAAGCGGTATACATTGTTGACAACGTCAGAGTAATTTTATGGCGGCGAGGTAAGTAGCAAAAATGATTATTTTTTTGGTACTATTATCAACATGGCACAATTTCTCAATTAAGTACTGGCAGAAATGAAATTAAAAAAAAGAGTCGAATTATTAGTTCGTACACATGCAGCAGCTGTGCGTGTGCGATTATGCAAGGGTGAGCTAGATTTCGCATAAACTACTACTAATTAACTGAATCGAAGCACTTGGAATTAATTTTGTAATCGAGTATCTTTTCTTTTCAATATTTGTTCGAATTCATGTATTATTATTACCTTTTGTTCTATACATTTTGCAGATTGTTTTACAAAATATCTTATTTCCTAATTTAGATAATATACCTTTCGCTATTCTACCTTATATAATGTACCTACGCTCGTTATACGAGTTGAGAGACAGAGACACGTATAGAGAGCAATTATTTTGTATACTCGGAACCAATTCAATCACAAACACTGACTAGTGACTCATAATTCTTCATTTGGTGACTTGCAATTAAGCTTATCGCAAGAAGAAAGATGTTGTGTAGCAACGTTTTGCGAAATAAAGACCTGACGAGAGTTACTTTTCTTCCTATCGACAGAAAAAAACAAGAGGTTGAAGGCATACGAGGTTT
This sequence comes from Troglopedetes dispersus, assembly GCA_027744215.1. Classification (NCBI taxonomy): domain Eukaryota; kingdom Metazoa; phylum Arthropoda; class Collembola; order Entomobryomorpha; family Paronellidae; genus Troglopedetes; species Troglopedetes dispersus. The sequence goes on from JAHZNF010001528.1 coordinate 5,212, forward strand.
GGAAAGTATACATTATAGTGAGAAGAGCGAAGAAAGAGAGAGTAGCTGGGAAGATTCATTAAAAAATAAGTATGTACATATTATGCAATATTCGGTGGGCTAATAATGTCATGTAAGAGAAGGAGTATATAAAACACGTACAAGAAAGAGAGACTACGGGTAATGGAGAGTTGACATATAAAAAGGACAGTACAAGAATGCGTTATCATGTTTTATGATAGGCAATATGTTGAAGAATGTATAATATTTATAGTTTTTGTGTCTGAAGGAAGGAAGACAGCGGAGAGACAAGGGATAGACTTTCATGTTTGGAAAGAGAATATATAATATATCAGTTTTTAGTTTGGTTTAAATGAAGTAAGGATATTCTCGTTGCAGCAAATGATATTTCTGGTGCAGTTTCGCATTAACTGTTTTCTGATACACGCGACCCGACGCGTGGCTTTTTTAAACATTATTATAATAGTTAATTCTTTCTGTAGGTATAATATTTTACAACAGGATTTTCCTCAACTAACAAAAACGATCTTCATTAGTTTTTTTTTCTTTGTATAATAGACAGTTAGTGAAACCACCACGGAAACGCTGTTGTGATCTGGATTTTTTGCGTTGGCTGATGAGTAACGGTTACGTTAAAAATAAAGTTTGTTTCTGTACTTTTCTTTAGACTTTTGGTTTTTTTTAGATGCTTGTTTCATGAACTAGTTTTGGTAACTCGGGAATCAGAGTTCGGCTAATGTGGCGATGTGGACTGAGGCTGCTTTGAGTGGTTGGGCGGATATCGGAATTCGTCCAACGGACATTTCGGTGATCCTCTCTTCCCATGGTGGGATGTCTGGGAAACTGATTTCCGCCCGCCTTTTGCGCTTCTGTGAGTGGTGATGGGGTTTTCGTCGGGTCTTCGTCAATATAGCTGATATCTGACATTGGACGAAGGCCTGGATGGCTTCGTGAACTCCGCAGACTGTGCAAGCTGTGTAAACTATGTACAGACCTCTTCTCTTCCATGTCCTCCAACGTCGATTTGAATGCTCTTATCACTCTCAGCTGAAAATAGGACATTGGGACAGAGAGGCATGAGGAAAGGTTTCTGTCACATTTTTTTTTCTTTGGATTTGCTTTACAATTTTGATTCACGATGAGACTTTTTTTTCCTTAGCTTTTAGATGGATTCATTGTTTGTGAGATTAGATTTAATTTTTTTGTTGGTTTCTGCTATTTTTTTTGCGTCTCTCTTTTCCTTCTTCCCCATTCCGTTTTACAGCCCTATTTAGATTCTCCCTCACAAATTTACATTTCCTACAATTAGGCTTTTTATTGTTGCTCGCATTTTTGAAATGCTGACTAATCTGACGGAGTAAAGTTACATACTAAAAGCACCGCGTGTCATTTCATTATTCCCCCGAACTGGCTACCCCACAAACATTGGAATGTGAGAAGGTGCAAAAGACACTGTTTTTTTTGTTAGTTTCAGTAATCTCGGTGGTTGCGCCAGTCTTTATATCCGGCAATCTCTCATGAAATTTTAACACAAGGTGTGAACAAGTGGACATATTATAATAATATGCAAAAAGTTGTAACGGTAAATTTTGAACTCGAGATTTAGAAAAAAACTGAAATTTCTGTACTTTACTGGAAGCATAAATATATAGATATTAAATATATACTTTGGAAAATTACTAGCGCGTTCCTACAATACCAGCTGAAAGGGCATTGGAACTAGACAAGTGAAAGAAATTTGTAAAAAAAACAAAATATGTGTTCAGTAGGGAGCGATTTTTATGGTACTTCGAGCTTCAGAACATAAAAAAAATGAGTGAAAGAGATTAACTGAACTCATCATAAGAAGCGTACCACAAACTGAAGTGAAACATAATTATAATCATGAAGTAATTGTTTTTTTTGTAAGCGGATTATCAAATGAAACAAAAAAAAGGTTGTTACTACATTTACTACCTCCACTGGAAACTACGCCGCTCTAATAACATACTGACGACATTTGTTTTATTTTTTCAAACGTCTTGAATGCAGCAAAAAGCATGCTTGCATTCCAACAGAAATCAACGTAAATCATAATAACATTTTTTGTTTGTTTGGCAAGCATACGTGAGACAGAGAGAAAAAGAGAGAGCTTTGCACACTCAAATGTATAACAATAAGCATACCGCGCTTCTCCCAGTCGACAGTGCGAGCTTCACATTTTCCCCTTCTTTGAAAAGCAGTTCAAATCATTCCACTTTCACCACTTTTTCACATACCTTTGTCTACATTGTAATCTTTACCAGATATAGAATGAAGATTAGTGATTCCATACAAAATGTCAGTTGTTACGGTAGCCACATTAATTTATCACAAGCGGATGTGAAATATAGTAGTTGACTGTCAACCGTAACTCAAAACAAAACATTTTTAGGTGAACCTCTAACTCGGTTGTTGAAAGACGTGATTTCTAATCCTCATCCTATATCTGGTTTTGGCTGAATGTAGCAGAGAATAAGCTAAAAAATACTTTGTTTTGGAAACGTCGTTTAAAGTCGTTTGTCTGCGTCTGTCAACAAATTCGTGTCGTTTATAATTTGTGAAGCCATGTGCGCGGAAATGACGCTTTCAAATTCTCCACGAATTTCAATATTCGTTTCTTATAAATCTACCAAAAGGTTGTCAATAAATATTTGAAGGGTCTTCTTTTTTTTATCAAAAATTGTGGCAATTTGGTGAATATCAAATTTAGGACTCGGTGAAGCGATCGTGAAGTTTGTATTGTACAGGCGACTCAGCATTTGAAAAACATTCAAGAGTACATGTGATAATAATACCTACAAAAATCTAAAAAAAAGAAGAGGATTCGAGAAAGGAACATGTTTGTTCTGGAAGCGTGAAAAAAAAATTAAGGACGAATAAAACAGATCAAAAATCAACTTTACAAATAGATAAAACTCAAAAACGGATATATAAGTAGATATCTAACAAACAAAATTTGCATAATATATATCATGAAAAACAGAAGTTTGTGGAGGTGCTTCTAAAACGAGTCTACGCAGCAATTTAATGAGTTCAACAACATCAACTTGAGAGAGATATAAAACACAGACAACAAAGCAACTAACATTGACATGGGAGCTCAACTTTTACTACATCATTTGGAAGGAACAAGTGCCCATCGCAATACCATATTTCACTAGCTATAATTGCTACGAGATTGAGTACAAACACTACAGGAAACTACGTTTACTAAAGTACACTTCAGGTGAACGAAAACAAGAGTGGCCACCGCAACTTCTACTACAAGTTCACTCATGTCTTGATTTTGGAAGGGGGAAAGAAATCGTGTAACGCGCTCTAATTCCATTTTTCAGACGAATCTCCTACCGAAGCTACGTCATAGTACAGAGTGTTGTTGGTAATGAACGCTTGCAGGCAACTTGAACCTCTTCAAAAACAACTCTCCGGAGAGACTATGAATTTGACTGCTATTTTCAATTTGAACATTCGGAACCAGAGGACGACAACGGTTAGTTCAAATGTTTTGAGTGGTCTTGCCAGATCGTTAGTTGTAATTGAAATTCACGGAAAGGGCAAATACATTATATTTTGACAATACAAAAGTTAACTAACGTCTTGATTCAACGCTTAAAAAACTGCTACAATTTCCAAAAAAAAGTTCATTAACTAACAACACCATGCAATATGTTTTTTTCTGTCAAAGGGACACTTGCGTCATAATGACTTGACTGGTTATAACGGGGAGAACAATTATACTTTTAGAATTTCTCTCGAGTCATGACATTTTTTTTATAAATTGCACGTTATACTTTACATCTATTCTGAGAGGTGGTGTGGTTCCAGGTTTCGTGATCAAGGGCAAGACCAACTTCTAATTAATAATGTGTCAGGCAACGAGACAAAAAAAGTTGTGCCTCTGCATTGTTCTTGTAATCGCGAAAACAAGGCCAGACAAGGGAGAAACTTTGTTTTACACAAGGGTACGAATAAAAAGTATAAATTACCGTATACAACATCTAACATTGAGTACATTGAGTGGGTACAAGAGTGTGTGTTACTAACATTGCAAAATACGTTTTGAGGAGAAATAAAAAAATCTAACAATTGTAATTTATCCGTTCACTTGAGTAGGTAACAATACTAAGATTACTTGACTAAATGAAACGACCGTAATCCCAAGGTGTACAGCATACATACGTATCTTCTAGATAAAACTGCGTAATACTAGTAGTGATAGTAATAATAGATGACAGATAGAAGAGATAGATAGAAACAGAGACAGAGAGATTTTCTCTTTGTTACTTACTTTGGAGTCAATAATTAATGTATTATTGACACAAAAATTATATGGGGGTAATACGTTTTTAGAGTAGATAGAGAGAGAGAGAGACAGTCAACAAAGGAGCAGTCAGAATTCGCCCTTTCTCATCATTACAGGTACAATAGTAATTACAGACAGTAATAGTAATTAATTAATTACAGTTATGGATTATTTTCTTCTGATTCTCACTAAAAACGAAACATGCTTGGCTGACTCTTGTTTACAAGGAACTCACGAATCCAGTTTGTGTTCGTTGAAAATCACAAAAAATATCATCCTCTGCTTTGTAAGTAGAATTATAACCAGACAAAGTGGCTCACAAAAAATACTGGGACGAAATCTTTGGTGTTTCCTTACGGTGTCAAATTGTACTTACACATTGGGGTACTTTGGTACACACGTTACACTGCTTTTGTGAGAACAAAATGCTATATAAAAGTAGTAAGTATAGTCAAGGGGAAAACGTCTCTTTCTTTTCGTATTGTTGAGTAGCGTTATTATTAACACATCCGATCTCTCAAGCGTTTATTTTTGGGGGGAATGGGAAGAGAAAATAGTATGTACATATAAGTTTCTCTGGTCTTTTGCTAGATTTTCAGGAGAAACCTATATTTGTAAGAAACGCGGAATATATATTTATATATAGTTATGTGTAAGATATAAAGAGAAAGAGAGAAAAAGAGAGAAGAGAGACACACAGAGATTTGAGAGAGACAGAGTAATCTAAATTTTGGCAATTGATCAATTTTTTTTAAAAGTACACTTGCGTCTGCCATGACTCATCATCAGTTTGGGATGGGAGGGGACTTTGAACCATAGTGAAAAGTTACCAACTTCCTCAGTACCTGTTAACCTATTTCTGTACAAAACACTGCTATGTACTCCTACCTCGCATGATTTCCTTCAAGGATATAAACTTTCACTTCTAGCTCCACTCATCATTATTCCTTTGGGTGGAATATTACAAAAAGAAGTGTTTACGACGTACATTATTACTTAGCACGGAAGGTTTACATAATAAAGCAGTTCTAAAAATGAGTTTTTAACTCTTTGTACTTGAGTTTTCGTTATATTGAATCAATCACAATTTCTTGGAGAAATACAGCCTGATTAAGGGACTTATCAGCTATGAGTTCTTACTACTGAAACAAAACGAGAACTACAGGAAAACAAAAAATCTTCTTGGCATGACGTTCTCAATGAAATTTTTTATCCACAAATTGTCTTTTTTTTAATTAAAAATATCGACTCAATTTTTTTTTTGTTTGAGGAGCTAAAAGTGTCTCTAAGCTCGCTGCCACTCCTGCGCTATAATCCTTTTGTTATAACAAACTACATCTTTATAAAGTAGCGTCAACCATATGGTGATTACTCATTGGGAAGACATGCACTTAACAAAAATGAATAAAACAAAAAAATTTTGTGTCTCAAGAGCCGCTTCGGCAAGGGTGCGAGAGAAAAAAGAGTGTGGTTGAAAAAAAAAGAGTTGAAACGAAGGAGAGAGATTTTTTGTTGTTGAAGGAGAAAGAGATAAAACTAAGAACAATCTTCATCACACATACAAAAAATATTTGACAGGCAAAAGGCAATTGAGGGGATTGTCTCACTATTACGGGAATTCTGTCTTTTTCCACAACAAAAGAAAAAACTAAAGAACAATCGGGATCATCATCTCCAATCACAGGAATCTCCTCATAGTAATGAATTGAGTGTGATATCTTTCCAACAACTACTGAACTAGCAAGTGGTATAAATCATTATTATTGTTGTTTTTCTAGCACATGACAGTTAAAAAATATTTGTTACGATTTGCAAACACTATGAATTTCACCATCATGTCTCCACTTTGATTGTCTTTGTGTAAAAAAGGGATACATTCTATGTTTCTTCATGACATGATCACATCAAAAAAAATGCTAACATACTCAAGTGATAGCAGACCCACGGCACGACGTTCAAAAAATACATCAAGAGAGAAAGAAAAAATCTTTACTACAGAAGAGAAATAGATATAAAGACAAAAAAGATAGAAAGACTGAAAGAGAGAGAGAGAGAGAGAAAGACAGAGAGATAGATAGAAATAGATCAACTCAACTAGCCAATCGTTAGTGTATGTGGTGATTGGTGAAATACGGGACGTTTTTTTGGAAAGAAAACAAACTATATTCAAACTCCTATCTCCTCCACAATTCTAACGAAAATTAGACAAAAAACGACCAGAGGAATTGAAATGACAGAGGACGTGAAGAAAACAAAATAAAAAAAAATAACAGCACAGGTAAAAACAAGAATATCATGGTTTGGTTCGTGTTGGCTGTACTTTTGCTTGTTCCTTTTGATCAGGTAAAGACAATAAATTTATCCGAAGACAGACACGAACACAACGAAAGGCACAGACTGATAAGCGAAGGAAAGAGGAAGAACTAACGAAAAAAATATTTCCTTACAATAATATGTAAAGTATATATTCAGTCGCAAGAGGGAAAAAAATATTTTTGCATGAGACCGCGAAGAAGACTGGGACTTTATAAATATATTTATGAAGGTATAGAATATATGAGTAAGTAAGTCGTAAAAAATGTACTCTTGTACAATTTGTACTTTTTTTTGGGAAGGACCCTAAAGTCTCGAATCCATATTGGGGATGAGACCGAGTCCGAAAATAGATCGATGTGAGTAGTAGTGAGTATTACGAGAGCGTTGAATTTCTATACTTTTATATTCGAGTGGTCTAGAGTATTTATATAAATAATAACGACAATAATAATAATAATTGGTGGCATTGATAGAGAGAGTATTGAGAGAATAATAATGAATAACAGAGTAATAACAATACAATAACAGTAAAAAGTAAGTACGTTGTCAGTGGTAAAATGTACGGCACCACGACACCATCAATTTTTAATTAAGTAAGCTCTGGTACTGGAAGTCATCAGAGTCGGCTACTAGTATACAGTAGTTGTAGTAGTAGTACAAGGGAAAATCACGAATGAAGAAATACATGACGTCTTTCTCCCAAAGAGCCACAACAATTTATTTTTTTGCGAAACACAACAATTAGCAAAATTATGAAACATGATTCAACTCATTATATTATCCTGTTTAAGCATTCTGCAGCTGTTTTTAGTTGGGAGTATAAGCTTTTTTTGCCAATTCATAGAAGTAGTAATAGTAAACTCTGAATAATCACAACTACGGTTATCAAATTGCACTTTTCATGATGGAGTATCATGTCATGTATTTCTTGGTCGTCATAATCACTGAGTAGTAAGTTTTTGTGATAGTAAACGGTAGTAATAAATAAAAGTAGTACGCAATAGTAGAGTAAAGGCCAGTGAGAGAAAAGAGAGAGAGATAGAGAGAGAGAGAGAAATGTTTCGAGGGGGAGTACGATCAGGAAAGGAGGTATTTTTTGGGGGTGGAAAGAGGGGTAGTAACCATTTCAATTAAATAGAAACATTCATAGGGATTTCATTGCCCCTTTAGCCATTGTAGTAAAAACACGCACATCTCATGACACTGATGAAATGCGCCTTAAAATAACGTTTTTGTCAAGGAAAACTACATTGAAACTCATTCATTTTCTCTTTGTTTGTTTTTGTTCTTTTTTTTTAGAATATTTCCTTTTTTTCTTGATAGTCAAAGTATAGTTTTTGTATGGAGAGGGGTCACGCGCATTTTTTTAAAAATAATTTTCAATTTCATTATACCCCAAAGATATACTAATTACAATATATATATATTGTAAAATTATGATGACACTGCTTCACTGCAAACAATTTACTGCATTCTCAATGTTTTTTTTAATTTGTCGGCGGACAAGTTAATATATTGCTGCGTGTTCAGAGAGCACCATCCTCAACATGTTGATAAGGTGGATGGTACAAACAAATTATTGGAATTAGCAAGAATTTTTGTCTTGTAGAAGAAAGAAAATGTTTGTTTTGGAAACAAGAGTTCAGAAAAGCAGTTAAATTCTTTGCATGAAGTATTTGGACACTCTGAGAGTTATTTTTCACGAAAACGGTGTACTTATGTCTGCCGTAGGGACAGTACATATCTCTTTTAGTTTATATTTTGTTTCATGCGAGCGAGCAAATAGTATATATTTAAATGTAGTATTTATATACAAATATATTGATTAATATTTGAAATAGAGATTGGATTTTTTTAAAACTTAATTTATATCGTGGCAAAAAAAATAAGTNAGAGATTGGATTTTTTTAAAACTTAATTTATATCGTGGCAAAAAAAATAAGTTTTGTTTTTTAGATTTGAGAGTTAAAAGTAAGAAATTGTAATGCTGAGATAAGTACACCAGTTCTTACGATCATGCATGATCCCTCCCTCCAGTTTGTGGCATTACTTTCAATTAGCGAGATTTGCAAGAGGAGAAGAGTGAGAAAGAAGAAAAGACTTGCAGAGGCGTAAGGAAAATATTGCACATAAACCAGAAGGAGTGAGCATACGTGACTGTAAGAATTAAGTCTTGACTAAGAACCCTCAGGCATATAAAAATAAAAAAGATTTTTTTTTTCAGTGGCGCGCAATAAACTTGTGATGTTGTAAGCAAAACGGATGAAAGTGTCAAAGATAAAGACCATACCTGAGTTTGCAATCTAGTGAGCCCACGAATCCAAAGGATTTGGCCAGCACTACGTCTCTTGTCTGCATCTGGGTCATACTCTTCACCAAGTGTGACACCCTCAGTGAACTGTTCTGGATGACCTCTTCCCCATCTACAAGGCAAAATATTATTTTTTTCGATAAGCCATCAAGCATCAATTTCATCAAATAAAAACTCCAGCTCTGAGCAGTTCTTACGATAGGAGCTTGGGGAGCCTTCTTGTTGGAACGGTGGTGACCACCTGTCCCCAAATCAAGGCGCCCACTCCGAACACCAAGCACCACATCCATTGCTCAACACTAAGCGGAGCAGTTGAGAAGGCACGTCCACCAAACTGCACGATAACGACCTGTTCCCATAACCGAAACATTATTGATAAACTTTTCTGCATGCTAAGTCATAAGTCAGAAACGGCATTTTACGCTGAATGTTACAATTCATTACCTGTGAACCAGCGGTTAACACCCAAATAACATAGAAGATGGGATTCGTGAATATCCCTTTGAAGACGTTCCTTTGTCCATGGATTTTCCTCGCATTGATTTCATTGAAGAGTGTCATCATGACGAACGTATTGAAAATCATTGTCATGTGTGCAGAAGGTTCAGTAATGTGCGTTCCATCATCAATATCCAGGAGATTATGTCCTGGGAGATTATCGAGAAATCAGAATGTGATTATCCGCGCAATGTACTTTATTAATATATGAATTGGACCTCACGATACCAAGCCTGTAACCGGCATCAAGCATGAAAATGGTCATAGGTGCTAACACGGATGAGGACATATTGATTTTTCTATTTGTGGGTCAATAATCTTTACTCGTTGGCAAAATGAATGTTTTCCAAGTTTCTAATTAATTTCAGTGAAAGGTGACAAATGGTAGGAACATACCGATAAAGAGAAGGCAGAAGATAACGGTGAGCTGGTAAATGGCCTGTCCCAGGATATTCTTCATCATGGTTCTCGATATGAGTGGCTTTGTACGACCATACGGCTTTCTCAGGAGAAGATCTGCAGTGGGCATCTCTGTGGCTAAGGCCAATGATGCGAGTGTGTCCATAATCAGATTCACCCACAACATTTGCACGGCCTAAAATGAGACGTAACAGCGTGTTCAACCGTTTAATATGTTTTTAATGAGATGGATGAAAGCAGCTCGTTGAAGGAGCAGTAATGAAAAATATGGAAATCAATTCTGGTGGTGAGAAACTAGTAATTTTTGGCGTAGGTTACCTTCAAAGGACTCATGCTCACGGCACAAGCTCCAGTAAAGGCCACAACAACAGCAACTACGTTGACAGTGAGTTGAAACTGAAGAAACTTGGCAATACTGTCGTACACATTTCGTCCCCACAGCACTGCCTTCACAATGCTCGAGAAATTATCATCAGTCAGAATAATATCAGAGGCTTCCTTTGCAACATCTGTGCCAGCAATACCCTGTGGAAGTGGAACAAGAATATACAAGCATATAATTGACTACATAGAATAGAAGACGAAATTAAACGAACTCGCAGGCGGATTCACTCACCATAGCGAAACCAACATCAGCCTTCTTCAATGCAGGCCCGTCATTTGTTCCATCACCGGTTACAGCGACCACCTCCCGATTTTCACTCACCTATCACATCAAAGATAATAAAGTTACACCCATTTCGAGAAACAAATCTGCCAAAAAAAACTTAGGTGCAAAACGGTTTTTGCACATTATAACTGAACAGAGGCGAACATTTTATATGTAAAATTTAAAACTTAGTGGTCCACTTGGCGCTAGTAGGTCGAGCTTGCGAAAAAAAATTAAGACAACTTACTTCGGGACGAACTGGATCTTCAATTCCCACAACGCAAATGCAAGTGAGTTCCTTCACAATGTTATCCTCGTCATCCCAGTTTGGCTCCCCATCAATTTGGACCTCGTTCTCTTCCGTTTTGTGGGGAACAAAGTCTTTGTACGCTACGCTAATTGTACGGAGGCCGTCACATGCCATTGGCTCAATTACTTCGCTCACTAGTCTGTCTTGCATGTCCTTCGTGAAGCGTTCCAGCTTTCCGTCCTTGCCGAACATGTAGCCACATCTAACATGTTTCAAAGGAGCAATTAAGTGGGCAAAAGTTCTACTGCATTCAGGGAGAATCATAAAAGGCTTTGAAGCATGTTTATTTCATACTTTTTCATGATCATTTCTGAAGCACCCTTCGTGAAAATTCGGTATCCTCCACCTGGCCTTGGGATCACGGTACTCATGGACTT
>JAHZNF010001529.1:0-20238 GCA_027744215.1 Troglopedetes dispersus
AAAAATATAAGACAATATTCCTGTAATGGATTCCTGTAATTCTTAGGATACGTGTATGCTCTTCTGGCATTGGTTATTGTGGTGAATCACACTTTACGCATTGCTGAAAGCTAAAACGCTCCTTCAACAAGTTGAATTTTCAAAGAAAAGTTGAATAGCTGAAAGGTGTAAACATCTCAGCACGGAATAATCCATATCTTGAGTTCTACGTGTCAAGAGGTCATCTTGCCCCATGTTTTCTCACAGTCGAGGCAAAAGGTGTCAACAGGAATGACTTACGCATGCCAAGATAATCACATCAGGAATGCTTTGTGCGTGAACACTCGTGTTCTGCAGTTGCGTGACATCACAATGCAATGATGATGATATTTTTGGAAACTGGTGGTACTGCACTGTGTCGAGTTATTATTATACGGACACGTAACATTTCATTACATAAAAATTTAAAAGGCTCTAAATCATATGAATGGGCCACGCTGCCACGAATAAAAACACCTCACAGGAGGCTATGGTGCAATACCATAGTACAATGTGAATATTTATTCAGGAATACAATGGAATCTGTGTGCCATCATGAAATTAATTCATTTTGGAATAAAACTTCGAATGGAAGAATGTCTCGTCCGACCCTGGAGTCCTTGATACATTGCTTGAGTATTAAAATGGTTGGGTAAATGTACCTTTACAAAAACAGAACTTCAGCTCAAGTCGCAGAATGTTTCAATGTACCATTTTAGAATATGAAACTAGCCTATCAATCCAGCTATCTTACATACTTTCATAAAAAGAATTAGTGAATTTTTTAAAGTTAAGATAAAAAGGTAATATAGACCAGACCGGGCTTTGTCGTTTATAAAATGGATTCACAGCACAAGAAGCAGCATAAAAACACTCTGGAATCATTCACAAAATATATTTTCAAAAAATACAAGTTAATGTCTCGCGTTGCCCCCGTATTACTCTCAGCAAGGTATCATGTCCAGCTTAAATTTTTTGCACCTCCAAAAAATCACTGAAGTACAGGAGAGAAACAAGGTAATATAGCGTCATGTATCTTGTTCAGACTGACTCGAGCTCCGACGAGGTTTGGCATGATCTAACGATACAAGAACTAAGTAATAACTTCAGTGAAGCCAAAGGCCATACCCAACTGAGAAATGAAATGGTGGGGAGATCATTCAGATCATTTATATTTAGCGTGTAGTAAATTGAATTAGAAAAGGGACCAGTTATACCTTCTTAAGGTATCAAAACATTAAAAAAATGAAATACTCCTGTCATAAAGCTTATAATAAAAATTTACGGAACAGCAATAAACCGAAATAACACGATCTCAGATAATTTCAACTACAAACACCATGTTCAACGAATTAAGGAACTAAACCAAAGTCCTTGAAGAGTCAAGATCGTGCATCAGTCGGAGTATCTCTGGAACCACCCACTTCAGCCACGCGAAACTTATATGTCTTCAATAATACCACACATCAATAATTTTGGGTGCCCAGCGCCCGGTTACTTTCGTATAATAGCTTGTTTAAAGACATATATACCGGCCACAAGCCATATAGTCATTTTTTCTCAAATTTCTGATGGTATCTTAAATAAGAATGAAATGCCTCCGCGCGGCTGTATCAGAGAAAATTGTGGTGGCACACACGTTATTACGTACGAACTGAGTGCACACAATATATTATTATGCCCAATCATAGAAAGTTATACAAATCGTTAACTAGAAAGAAATCAAAGAGTAAATATTACGGTAAATATTAGGCTTACGACATGATGAGATGGTGTTAGCAATATTAACAACAGCTTTAACCGCAAAACCATTTTCATTTTGTATAACTTGATGAAATAACATCAATCTGAGAATAGCAGGGACTAGATTCATTTTTTGGTACAAGAACTGTAAAGCTAGTAGCTCTGTAAAGAGAGGCTTCCCGCTTTTAGTAATTCTCGTGACATTTGTATTATATTGGTGGTCGCCGTTCGTTAATATATAACGAGGGAATGCCTTTCTCAGTTTGTTCATTTTTCTTTCATCCCAGCTTTTCCGGCTTGTTAACTACATTGCTCGGGTTTGTTATCTGTGCAACACAGGAAATGAAAATGTCGAGAATAGCACATCTCTTTGACTCGTTCGTTTCCCTCTCCGAAGTCAGCTTGTAAAAGCAGGCCATGCCTACCTACCATGCTTGTACATGTCACGTACCAGTATTAATGATGATGATAACGTGGTGTGTTGTAACAGGGACAAAATAAATGGGTGTTGATTCCTCCATTTTCATTCTTCACAACAGGTCAAATAAAATGCATGAAACATGCGCTTAGTCATTCTACACGTATCTCATGTTTTCCGGTGGTGCTCTTTTGCTCCATTTATTTAAAAACTGTGGTTTCTCGTACGCACGGGTTCCCTTCATTTCATAAAAGATGCTTTAGATGAATGCACATTATCTTCACTGTGGTTGGGTTCTCAAAGACTAGAGGCCTACTGCATTTCATGATACGATTAATAATAATATATTATCAATACAGAAAATCAAGTACTGTGTATGAGATTTTTTTTCGTCACATAATACGTTGCACAACAGAATCTAGTCCACAGCCTCAGGATAAAGTGAACGACTTTTTTCTGTTTCCTCATAAACTTTTGCCAAATCCGATGAAATGATAATAAGTAACTACTTGGGAAAACAACGGCAAAACTCAATTATCAATATTATCATGCATTTATTGAAACAACACAACAATAGCGTACTACTAATTTATCAGAGAAGTCATAAGCTAATGTTGCATCATTACTTGGAAAGGAAAACGAGTTCTGGCAAGAAGACACTAGTACTTCGCAATTAGCATAATAAATAAAAGCTTACTTTTCCAAATAAACAAATCTGTAATTTTTTGCAAGTGCAAGCTTTTTTTCAAAATAGGAAACTAATAATCGAGCCAAGCATGGTTCAGAAGGATTGCAAGAATAAGCAAATATTTTCATTTTTGCCGTTTCAGAATTAATCCATTCAACCGGTGCTTCCCACTGCGGGCCATTTCCTCAAATCGACCATGGGTTTTACGGTCCACCTTCCGACGAATCATTGTCTGGTGGGAATGAGTACACAGATGATAATTATCCGGTGGGAACAGAGCTGCAAGCAGCTTGTATATCAACTTTCACCTTGAATTGTACACATCCACATCACCGGTTTTGTGGAAGGATTAGTTGTCAATCGGATGGAAAATGGGTCCCCAAGGATGGGCAACTAGTTACGACTTGTGTAGCAGCAAGACCTGTAACTCTCACAGTAAATGGTGATGACGGTAATTATCATATCTGAATGTGCGCATGTAGCTTTCACTAGGTTTGATATTCTTGTAACGTTGCAACTCACATCCCTCTTTTTTATTAAGTGTGAGGAGTATGTGGCATGATTTCTCATTTCTTCCTGCCGGAACCTCCTGCGGGGAAGCAAAGTTTTTGTTGTGATAACCACACATGGGATCTTACGTATATAACCACAAGACAACATACATAAACAATAGTATCTACACACTCATACTTTTAGCAACTTTTTAATTTTTACTGATACAAAAATTTACATTTCAATGATCTTTTAAAACTTAAATTGAGTTTAGAACACCAGACTTGAGCAGATTAGATTATTTTACATGTGTGATTAGACACTTTCGACGAAGTGTGACATTACTAGGTATAAGCGACTTAATAATAACTTCACATTTCAACGAAGCTGCATGTCCGTATTACTGAAACATGACTGATTAAAAACATTCATTCAATTTGAAATTGACGTCCACATTAATAACGATCTACCGACGTGTTTCAACCGTAATGAGTTTAAACATTAAATGGATTATATCTTCCTGCTACCTCGTTACAGGGTTTGAATGTTATGTAAAAACTCGTAATTTGAGACGCACCAATTTTCAGTGAACTGATAACAAACTAGCACTTTAATCATATGATTAAAATCTGTAGAAATGTGTAGAATGTTGTATGTGCAATTAATTTCCTGGGCACAGTTTTTCGTAAATCGTTTGCTGATCCATCTCGGATATTTTTGTGTACACCTTCAAGAGTAATATATTTCAGTACTTTCACAATGTTTTATGAAAGCAGTGTTGCATACATATCTTGTACTACATACCAGTATGCATACATGTGAGCAATGGTGTCACACGTAATTTTGTGATTGTGTATGCGTCAACCGACGGAAATATCTGAAAGTGGTGACAAGGAAGCTCTTTCGCGGCTGCTTTCTAATCTTATTTTCTTTCCCTTCTTCCAGATCGCCATGGGCCGAAGTCGTCATCCTTAAAAAATTATTTGGTTTTGGCACTAGTCTTAGTGTGTATTTTCGTCGTTGGAGCACTCACTGTGGCACTCCTTCGGCGTCCCTTATTCTGTAAGAAACGGGAGCAAAACCAGGGGGACGGTCCAGTTGTCATTACGTCAGCGTCTCCTAATCACCAACAGTTGGGCTCAGACCTTGACTCACTTCCTGTAGCAATGAACACAGGAATTTTTCTACCTGGCGCGGACTACTCCTTACAAGATTGTCAAATTCAGGATGTTCCTTTCGTGGGAACTACCGTATTTAAATAAGGGTCATCATCATTATCCTTCATGAAATCAAAAGTGTACATTATTACATCTTGACATCAAACGAAGAATTGTTCATACTTTATATTGCAGTCGAAGTGGGTCTTGATTTTCTTCAAGATACCCAGCAAGCATATTTATTACTGAGATTATTGGAATGTCTCTTATGAAAAGGTTGATCACGAATTTGAATTGTGGGAAATACCTTAGTTTGGAACCAGAAGATTCGTTCTCTGTAAATTCAAGGGTTAAATAACCTGTATTGAACAACTATATAAAAACATGCATATACTTATGACATCAAGTGAGATATACTAATATTGCTAATTACGAACACATTTGGAGCGGACACAAATTAATTAAAAATCTGGATTAACTTTTACGCAGCGTCACTCAATTAATACCCAATGGTGCTGAAAATGAATTGCACTTAAAATGAGGAGCATGTAATATTTTAAGTATCTAATCCATGTCTCATTTGAGAAGTAATGCCAATACCTTCCCTAGGGTAAGAAACTTGATAAATTTTAAACTAGGGGACATTTTACATAAGGAGTATCTTAGTCAATAGTTATATCTCAATAGTTGCTGAAAGTTCATGAACAGCGTTCATACAACTTAACTAAATAGTTTCTGCTTCGTACTACACTATTCAAATAAGGATACTTGCCTAGGAGTAAGAAAAGTATTGATCTATTGTTTTTCGTTTCAGTCTAATCTACGGGAAGTTTAATAATGGAGCAGCCTACATTATGTTTCATCGTGCACTTCATCGATTTTGGTATGGTGCTTATCCGTATCTAATTAATTCTGTCTAGTTTCAGGATTACACCGTGTATTTTTTGGAAAAAACAATAGTAAGTTATTCATAGTTCATAAACAATTCCACCAAATAGGGTCGAACATGAAGGTTCGAAAGTTACGTGAAAGTTGAGAAACAATCATATTGCACCATTATCTCACGACATTCTTTAGCAAAGCAGTACAATATATATACTGTATATATATATCAGAGCGGAGATAAAACTCGCTTTGCATAAATATTTTAGTACATTCGACATAAAATAATTACTGAAGGCTATTATGCATAAAGTTTGCACCTCCTTTTAACATATATCGAGTGAAAAATGGCTGACGGACAGATGAGTCAATATGGCACGCCTGTTCGTAGCCATTTTTTTTAAATATTTCTTTTATTGAATGGTTCTTGTAGCTTTAGGTGGAATTTAGGTGTATTTACGCTTTAATCCAGTTCATTAGAAATCACCGCCGTCAGAAATTCTAATTTAGCCTATCTTTAGAATGATATTATGTCATACGCTCCGGAATTCACACTTCTTTTGAGGATGGGCGTAAACAATGTAGAGGTACGGAACATTCGTTATCTCCATCAAAGAATCAAATTTGCATTTACTTTGCAAAATCATTATTAGGGCAAGTTAGAAACTCGAATTCACCTGAGTGAAAAGAAAATGACTTTCCCTTTTAACTGAAAGCCAAAGAAAGTCAGATCAATGTATGCATTAGTGTTTACAAAGGGGGGTTCCTTTATATGAGGAGTATCAAAATCCTTTTAGTTTCACTCTTGTTCCGCACCATTCCTACATGATATTGAGAAATTGGATGGCTCATGGTGGAAGACCTCTTTGATCTTTCTAACAGAATATTTAAAATGAATCTAATATGCATAGCCTAAAAACTTGTTCATATATATATATATTTAATCTAAGTGTACCAAGATTACTGTGGCAGAAATGGTTACTGGAAATTAGCACGGGTTACGTAGTTCCATGATTTACATCCCCAGGAAATTCTTTTATCATGACTGAATTTTATAATGGACAGCACACCTGCACGGTAAACATATTATAAGCACAATAATGATATTATAGATACCAGAACTTGCACATTTCTACTCTCGAGTCCTAAAACCCAATTTCACTGAATCAAAAGCAATCCTTTTGAATCTCACGGGGTTCCACCTGCTTTTCAGTCCTCGTTCCGTGAGTTTGCACCAAATTCACTAAATTATTTAAAATGTACATATAAGACGTAAGTACTTTAAATTAGTTTGGGATCAAAATGCAAACAATGGTTGCGGACTTTTTGTCAAATACCATGAATACATTTAATAAAATCAACTAAAAACTACTAATGATTGGAATGAAAATGTAACTCCCTGAGACTGTTCGTGCTACTTTGGCACGCGGAAACCTGGTGTGCAGGTAATTTTCCAGGTTGCCACTATGCCTATGCCGTTCATTATTATCGACGCAAGTAAGCTCAGCAAATTTATTTAGTCCTGCATACATACAACGCGAGGTTTGGTTATTTTACCCTTTGGCTTGAACTCATAAAAATCATATACATGCCTAGTTGGAAGAATGGTGTTTGTACTCAGAGTACTTTGGGAAAAATGGAAGTGGGCTCTTGGCTGTTTTAGTAGCTTGAAAATATTAAAGAAGAAGCAAATTTACATTTTAGGGAACTTTTTTGGTGGTAAAGTTTAATTACATGAATAATCCTTGGCTAATAATGGAAACTCATGATAGCGCAACCTTGATTCGTAATTTGCGTTTTTCGGCTCTTTACATCATCACTCGCAATATGGTGCTAGGTTTGGATTACTGTTATAATTTATTTTTGACTACAGGGCATGCGTGGCACCTCAAAGCACTTTGATAAACGGAAAGCAACGGACTTTACAGAAATAAATGAGATTTCATAATCTTTTTCAATGTATGTTTAATTTGTACGTATAATCTTATTATCACTATATAACCTTTACTTAATTTGCTTGTGTATGCATAAGCAATATACAAAATACTGTATACTTAATCCTACTCCAAGTATTGCATAACATTATTACTACTTCGTTTCGCTGATGTATGCAATCTATGACAAAAGTGGGGAAAGTGAACGTATTACCTTTGTAGTAGCAATATTGTATAACTTATACATATATTCATAAAAGTAATACATTGGATTTATAACAACTTGTAGATATAAAGATCAGAGTAACAGATCTGATTAGTTAAGTAAGGTGGTATTGTCCTATCCAAATTGTAGTCGAAGCTAAATTTCCCATAGACTCGTCAACTAATCCGAGCTTGAAAGGGAATCTAATTGTTAATGTCGTGTTTTATTATTGTAGATACGTACAACAGGCTTTTTACAATTACTATTAAATGTAAGTATATATGAACTGGTCTTTCTTCCCAAACACATGATTTTGTTAAAGCTTGCACATTGAAGAATAAACATTCTTTTTAAACAAGCTAACGCAAACCTTAAACCTTTTATATGCGCAGAAAATGTGAGTTAATCAAAATCCAGGTTCGTCCTCCTTGTGAGTAAAGAATTCTACTTTAAAATTACTTTTGAGCATTAGCACAAATGTATTCTTGTATATCTATGTATGTATACATCCATAAAATTCTAGTAAAATATTAGCCAACTACTGAATGAATGAATGCTTTCACCGTCGTGTCAAGCTAAATGATGTAGTTACTTCTAAAATCAACAATGCAGACAAAGAAGTATTTAGTGGTGTGTTTGTTCAGGACGCTGTGCTGCTTTCTTTTAGTTGCAGTGCTCTCCTCGTGTGTGTCGCCTCACTGAAGATGAGTTGCATTACCTGTGCGCACGAAATTTGCAGTAGTCCAGTATATAAATGTATGTATTATATTATTTTTCCTGTGCTACTAAGTGTCACAACTTCTAACCTTTGTCTTTAAAGCAAACTACAAAACTCGGCAATTTCTGTGATGTTGAACATGTCTCCTTGTTGTTTTTAATGTGTATAAGAATTCAAGTAGATTTTAAAAAATATTAGTGCTAAATAATGATCATGTAAGCCTTCCCTTACCTTTCTACAACAGGTGAAATGATGACGGCTAAAGTATTCACTTCCTGGGAATTAAAAATCCACCGTAGTGGCACAAAAAATTAATATTAACTTTTTGAATGTGAGAAAAATGCTGTACAGTGTTTCAGAAGTCATATCAGTTTTCCTATTGCGATCTTGAGAGTTACGTGTAAAAACTTACTTGTCAACAAGATTAAAGTAGGGCATTTGCATAATATTCTGTAGTATTTTTGAATGTAGTTTATTAGAAGTACAGTCGGATTTTAACTCCGTTTTGATGATTATTGAGGAAAAAAATTCAGCAGATTAGTTTCTTAGATTTAGCAAAATGTTTATATATCGAGAATGTACAAAAAGTGTGCATACAGTTTAAAGCCAGTATACGATAAGAACTACCAGAAAAGGCATACATACTTTTTAAAAATGTAAGTATAACATGTGCTTTGAAAGTATTATTAAATTATTAAAGTTGATGTAAATACAGAAAACAAATAAATGTAATATGAAGGTAAAGCTTACAAGTAAATTTACCTTAAGCATAAAAATGAAATTCTCAAAGTTTAGCTTGTACAAAAATTGTATTAAACTGATACTATTATTGTAATAAAAAATTATTGATTTGAGGGTGGAGAATGTCTGTAAAATTATTTTTGTCATGATTTAAGATTCTGCTGGGATGCAGGAGCTCGGGGATTAAGAAGGCTTCATGGTCTTGGGTAACATGAGACGATCCAGCTATAAAGTTAAAGTTGCCAAGTTCATGTGCATGTTTGTGTGCAGTTTCCTCAAGCCACGGGATTGGGGACTCGTAAACTCTTAGAACATTGTAGAGGTAACTGCAAACTGTGTGAGCAAAGATATGCATGCAAACAACATACCTTCAATTTTAGGCCTTGGAAAAATCCTTTCACCAAAAATTTAAAGCTGGATGAGTGCGGCCTGTGACAACTCAAAATCTCAGCGGCAGCATCTATTACTGAGCTCAGTGTGAGTATGTGATGATGTGGTAGAGGAAATAGACTTCGTAAGGTTGCAAACACACATCCATTCCATGCATGACATGCTTTTACTATGTTTCCCTAATGGATTTTGACTGACAAGCATCATAAATCAATATTGAGCACCAGAACAGAAGATTGGGTAGCTGCTTGTACCAAAAGAGAGAGAGAGAGTTAGTAAAAAGACAAGGAGTGAATGGGGAAAGAATCAAATCACCAGAATAGGCATTGCACAACTTTATAACAATATTATCGGATGTGTGCTTGGAAAAGCAGTGAACCAGGTCGTGCTGGCTCGCAGTTTACCCAGTTTGTCGACAAGCAAACCACCGTCCTGTCATGAAACTTCTCTGCCAGTGTCGACAGGAAGAGTTGTTCACTATTGTATATATACTGTTATCCATGCTACCGCAACTGTTACAACTTATGCTGTGCAAAAAGAACTCTGTTACGAAAAAATGAAGGTGGAGAAAGAGTAGACCATAGTTGCTTGTTTTCACACAAACGTTCGCGTACCATGTCTTTCAAATATTTTTTTAAAAATAATTTCTGTGTGACGTATAGAAACGATGACCCACTGATACGAGCATCAGCATATACATATGCAATTTTTGGTAGATTCTGTTTTACGTATAGCATCTTAATTTGCACGTTGAGAAGTGTAATTGTTCAGTTTTTATGGCAAGCACAATTCCAGAAGCTGGGAACGTGAACGTAGAAACATATAACCTTTTCCTTAACACTGGTAGTAAATGAGACAAACACAACTTTCTTCACTTCTCATCAAACTTTATTTTAGGAATGGGAAATCATTAACAGCAAAGTTACAACTTAATTTTTAGAAGTAATTACTCGAAACCTGTTCTGTGAAGCATTAGCTAGAGCAACAAGAAAGCTGGAGCAGAAATCTTTTTAAAAATTCATGTTCTAAAGATAGACTTTTGACTTCGCGAACTTACTAGTTTCATCAATTACTCAAAACCTACCTACGCAGAAGCAACGATTTTTATAAAAGGACTACTATGTATCTGCTTGTCAAGGTAGATCAAAATAGTCGTCGACTATAATTACATGAAGAACTTGTGGGAGTGGTTGAGACGGTAATTATATCAAATTGGAAAACCTTTTATTGTGGAAGTCTAAATATAAAAAAACTTAGATGGGCATCCCGTGCATGTGGAAGACACTGAATAGTTTCATGTGGTAAACAAAAATAAACTGAAAATAATCCTCTTTCTTTAGTCCAATATTCCTCTTTCGTAATAGTCTCACCCTTGGGAAAGCTGAGACCCATGCTTCGCCAGCAGAGCCAAGCCAAATTTTTGGTACTTACACCTACGTTATCTCCATGACTGCTTGAAATCTTCCATAATCCTTCCGTGTTGCGAAACCAGCCGTTCATGGAAACGATATCCTGGGGAAATAAATTCGGTCTACATCTATATCCCCGCATGAGTGAATAAATCACCATCATCTTGTCGAAATATGATTGATACTTTTCAGCCTGCTTTGAGTGACGGTAGGTAGTAAGTAGGTGTAACCAATGCTCTACTCCTAAATTCACGGATAATTTTCTTGTGTCGAAATTCTGACAAGCTAAGGAACGCACATAGTTACTACGATTTGTATTTGCACGATGTAAAATTGTAGTATATGTGGAGCAACACACGTTGTATTTACTACATATTGCTTGTTGAACATGATAACCGTGTAAATGAAACCACAGGATTTTTAGCAATACCTATGTATTTAAGGGGCATGTAGACACTTGTGGAAAACCCATGTCAAATCTAGTGGATCTGTAGCAATTTTGGATTAAATAAACTAGTAGAAGCTTTCTACTTTTAACTTGTGCGCAAAATCTTTTTCGAAAATTACCGCTGAAAATACAATTTTATTGTTTTTCCTTTCTGCTTAAACTATAAAAGCATACTACATTAGCCTGTCAAAAAAATTGTTATTGATGACTATGACATTGACAACAGTGATGATTGAATACTTTTTAACCTGCTACCTTACGACATGTCGCATCTTATGTTACGGAGCACCTTGTGCCTTTCATAAAGAATTGAATAACTGCCTTTCATTGCGTAAACATCGACAATGGAAGGATTTTCCTCATCAAATTTTTTGCATACAAATCAAGAAAACACAAGGCATCATAAAAGTGACGACTTCTTTCAGAATTTACATTGGGACAGACGAAACGTCTAGAGTTTTCATTCAATGTATCGTAGTGCATTAAAAATCTCATAATAATTTATTTTATTTCTGGTACTTGCAGGAGTCAGTTAATTAATTTACCCCGACGCAGAGGAGTTGCACATTTGGAAACAAAATAAACAATTTTGGAGAAAAATTGAGCAGGTTAAAAAGACTCCAGACTCGTGCATACTTGATAATGCTTTTAACGTTGGTTTCAGATCGTACGTAATACGTATCAGTTACTTGCCAGTGCCAAGCCTTTCACTTAGTAAGATATCTGTTTAGTTAAAAAAAAGTTATAAATCCAATACTGCAAGAAACTTGCTTTGACTTTTGGTTCACAAAATTATTACATGGCTGAAATTGAACCTGGATTTTTATTGACCTAATTCATGATTCTTTTTGTAGTTGAAAAGTTGATTGTGAAAGTTTACAACACTTATTTGAGGTTTGATGTGATGCTGGTAGTTTGTTAGGTACAACAAACCTTGACATTCTACTTCTTCATTTACAGCTTTTTCTTAATTGGCAGAAAAGAGAGGGGGATAGTTTCAAAAGAGTACTTTCAAAACAAAATAATTACTTTATTGCTAATGGTGAGTTTTAGAGTTTGTTTTCTCTCGGGGACAATTTAAAAGATATGAAAATGAACCGTTGAAAAAATTTCTTTGATCATGTCTATTTGCTCGAGAGCTTCAATATTACAAAATAAAGAGTTTCATTCAAACTTCTACACGAATATTTGGGTTGACGAGAAAGTGTACCACCTCAATATTCTGTTGTCTTTATTCTTTGTGTAGTGTAGTGTAGTTCAGTGAAAGGCGTGACGACAGACGATGAGGCACATAGTGTAATTTTTTCATACACTGCTGAATGCGCTACATTGAAACTGGGCAACATGGCATTGCAAGCGGCTAAATAAAGTTTACTAAAGTGATACAGCGTCACTTTATACATAACTTTTGCTGCGGTAAGTCAGAGACACAGATTTATAGAAGTTGTAAAATGAACGTTTTAAACAAGCTCCTGCGTCACAATTTCCCCGTTTTATTTGTTAATAGTTTTCCTTCTTGAGAATGACTGAGAAATAAGGGTCAGCAAGAGAAAGTTGGAAAGCCAAAGAAGGATTCCCCTCTGCTCTGAGTGTTTAAACATTCATGTTTCCGATTCCTCCGTTGATCTCCTACTTCTCAGTTCATGCATCTGGACATAACAAGGCTAACTGGTGCATGAAGAAAACGGTAAAGAGATTACATATGTAGCTTTTTTTCAAAAAGTTCTCCTTCATTTTGCATCATTCATAGAGAGAAACGCATGAATCATTCGTCAAAGAAGAGAAGGGTGAGTGAAAACATTTTTATTATAAGCACACAATCCATTTCGATGCAAGATCTCGTGGAAAACTCTGAGGATATTAGTGAGTCGTTTTCACTTTCCCCGTCTACAAACACACATGACAATGTAAAAGTAAAAGCTTGTAGGAAGAACCACGATTGGCAGTGTCACAACAAGTCACAAAAGAGTTTCGAAAGGGAGAGGAGAAAACTTCAAACTCAACTATTCAATTTTTATCGCTGCTTTTCGACCGGGAGTGAAGCTACATATACATATACCGGGTTTGGTTCAAAAGAGTGTGCTTTTTATACCTGTTTTCATGCTCCACTTTTTGCATGTTTGACTTTGAAGTAAACTAGAGTAAGTGAGTGAGTGGCAACAACCATCTGTCCTTGTCCTTTCGTTTATAATGCATGAGCTAAAGGAAAGGATGCTTTGTGCTTCCTTGTTACATAAAAAGTAAAATAGTAAAATTCTTACGATGCTCCAACTTGGCAAACGAAGGCACTGGCACTCACGCAAAAATGTGGCAGTGGGCTGGTTTCGTGAGGATAGAGCAGATGTCGGACTTCTAAATATGTATTCCTGAAAAACCTAATAAAATTGATTACTCGATTGATTACTTCTGAGCCTGACTCAGGAAACAGAATTTCTTACAATTTTGGGAATATCATTGTTTCGAAATCTGCGAGAAAGCACATCTAAGGATTATGTGTATTGTGTGCTACCTAAGTGCTATGTTGGAAGACATAGTCTTGCTCTTGCCTAATCCTTACATAATACATACATGTTATTGTGATGTTTTCTTGCACCATTACGAAAATTTGTAGTGTTTACCTGATGAATCCATGAATCTGCAATATCGAACAACCCACGCAAATGTTTATTTTCAAACTAATATGAAATGCTGTGAGATTGTGGATCAAGCAGTAAAATAATTAATTTACCATAAAGGTAAACCCCCCAATAAAGTAGGACGACAGAGGATACTCAAAAGGGTTTCTGGATATAACTTCCCGAGTGCTTGGAACTCATCAGATTACTCAACGATGGGTAACGGAAGCTATGTATCTGCCTGTACTCCTAGTTTCGTGTGGGTTATCCACGAAGCATCTTTTGCTATCTGTCAAGCTTTCTCCCAACAAAACCAGGAAGGAAGTGAGAAAATATTGGTTTGAAGCCGCCTTCCTATGTTTCTATTTCTGAAAGAATCTCACATTTCTTATCAATACAGTTCTCATTTGATGATTCAACCAGTGTAATAGATGAACCGGAACTAAAACACAATACGTTTATGTGCACCACGTAAACTTGAATAACCATTTTACTTAATTTTCCAGACGTTCATATAAAATAGAAAATCTAAAAGATCCTGATTTCCTTTCGTTCATTACGAAAAATGTTCTGCATGTGGTGCAACGGGATTTCAGAAAAATGCATTTGCAACAGCAAACGAAATATAAGTAAACTTTTTTACGCACTGTATTGTATCGTACAAAGTCATTTATTTTAAAAACAAGATGGGCAAGTTCAGCGTATCACTCACGACTAAAGAGCATTTTTTAAAAACGTTGTGTGCATATTGTAGCTAGGTAAGAATATCTTTTTTAAACTGGGTACTTTATGGTGTTACAGCATTTTTTGCTTTCCCATTCTGCGCCTAGTAAATGCTTTAGTGACTTTGTGGTAACGTAAACCATCGTCATTCCTGTAGGTCTTTTACCATCATCATTATGTTCCTATTATAATTTCACTAGACCATTATGTTGAATATAAGAACAGAGAGACCCTTACGAATGGCAAATGTTGGATTTCATTATGCACGAGTTTAAGTTAATCCCACTTGACAGGGAAGGATGAGTAACCCTGTCATTTTCTCCCTTGTGATATATTAATACAAGCGCAAAATTGTGAAAGCTCTTGTGAAAAATTTGCTGATAGAGTAACGAATTACAACGTGGCAGGGAAGAGGACGTTGAATAGATTGTGTGTAGAGCGGTGAGGAGGGTGTACACACACATACATCTGTTTGTTTTTAGAGAAGCGAATGAATACATAATGTGGATGCTTATGCGCGTCTGAAAATAGCTTTCGCCGCAATGAGAAAAGACAATTTCACATCAGCCAACATCATCATGCGACATTTTTCAAAATGTCGTCTATTTACATAGTTATTAGACATGTAACATTGTTAGCTCTAACTCTGTTTGTTTAAGATGTGTGAACAATGACTTTCTGGTTATTTCGCTCGTTGAAAGTTAATCCTCACTTTATTCGCCAGTACTTATTTGTAAGTATAAAAGCAACACATATACAGTTAAGCCATCGCAAGTGAACAATGTGCTCAAAATAAAGTGTGTGCCACCCGGAACAATATTTGTTTTTAAAAAGTGAAGAAGGACGAGTGAAAGATGCGGTGCGGTAAGCGAGCACTAAAAACTACCGCACAGCTCCACATACGTTGCATTGGTTTTGCAGCCATTTATCATTTTGCGCTTACATATCGCCATCAAACAACAAACAAAACCGTTCCTTGCCTACAATGACGTTAAGCTCACGGGGAAGACAAAACAAGAAGAAAGCAAACAGAATAAAATGCCCGATGGAAGATGTACTTTTTACATAAGTGACGAGAGAAGAGGGAAGTTTTATGTCCCGTCTTTCGACTGGAATTGAAGATAAAAAACAAGCTTTTTACTTACATTATTTATGTCGCTTCATCATGTTCGGGTTGGATTCATCACGACCATCATGCATGGAAGATGGTGCATTAAAAAAATAGAACGAAGGAAGGATTTTCAGAAAAAAATATGACGAAATAAAAAAGTGTAAAAGCGAGAGACTGGACTATTTTCCGTTTTTTCCTAATGCAAGGACAAAACATAAGTAAATCCTTCCGTTTGTCCTTTTCTTTTCTGCTTCTAGTTTTTTTAAATAAGTAAAATATGAGAAAATAGTGGGGAAAGTCAGAAAGTGTTATATAAAATATTGTTATGCAAGTTTCCATCTTCAGTGTTCCCTTTAATAGGACAGCCCAAACGACAAGAACATTTTCGCCTAACGTATTTTTACTGATGCTCGACATAAAAAATAAGAAGTGTGGTGACTACCACTGAGTTTTTAAAAGCAAGTGTCTGATGTGGAGCAAACAACACGTTCGGCTTTAATGTGTCCTTCGTAGAGAGTATAAGTTTTTGTCTGATTTTAAATCTTTACAGTTAACTTACTGGCTTCTTTCAATGCCAACAAGTTACTTGCTGACACGTTTCAACCTTCCAAAAAAATCGGTAAAGTTACCGTCGTGTACTTTCTTTATGGTTTTGCCGTAGTAAAAAAAGTGAAAACAAGAAAAAAGAGAAAAAATGTAAGTACGATTATATTATACAGCGTGATCGTCAAGTATGTCACCGTTTTTAAAGGATTGACGCTGAACATTTATATTCACTTGTTACTAATGTATCGTTGGAAACGATGACAAACTTAAATATGATGCTGTATAAACTGTCACGTGAGCCACACAGTTAAACTTGGTTTTTAGTTCCTCACCAACGAAATCAATGCGTTTACCAGCAAATAAATAACTTCATTGGACCTAGTTATTATAGACAGTTGTCTTCAAGAAGTACTTATGTATTTAGGTAGTTTCTTAACTGACAAATAGTAAAAAAGTTTGACCGTTGAATTACATCCTCCTGCTTAAGCTAACTTTAATTTTTTAGTTCGCATAATCAATTAGAACATTAAAAATAAAGGTTTTTCTCTAATTACTTAATTACAGTAATTGAAACATGATCACTGGTCTTGTTTCTTTTTCGTGATCGTGTGTTCGTTTTCATGTTTCATTTTCCTCTAAACAACTCTAACAACTTTTAACCTATATGCATAGATTATAAAACACTATGGATGGGTTGACATTCGATTTTATATGTTTATAATAAAATGTAAAATGCTATATAGCGATATGCAAATGAAACTCAAAGATTTCTAAATCTAAATGTTTTTTGTATTTCTAAATGTTAACCTCCATGAAGATGACGATATTTATGTGGCGCTCACTTTGGGACTAGTTCTCTCACGGTTTTTAAGGTGAAAAGTTAAACATTTTTATTTCTATTATTTGTTAAACTGAGAAGTAAAAATTGAACATATTGAGTAGTAAGGGCTCTCACGTTGAACATATTTTATGAGTATAGTTTGTCTCCATCAATGAGTAACAATGGTCAGTATTAATGTTGTTTCTGCGCCTCCGACCTTGACTAACCCAAAAGTTTAACCAAGTGTTCAGATGTGACTACGAGTGTTTACAAAGTTACCAAAGACAAAATGATTTCAACAAGGTTCGATTTACGAAGGAAACAAACATTTTACAGGGTGTTTATGGCCGTCTTTATTGCTGTTTTCATAATTCCCCAGCGTTTTACTTTTGGCCTCGAGATGTGAAAGAGCCACTGGCGTAATTTATGCTCCCCATGCACCTCACCTCACCACTTACAAAATCCAACAAACATAATCGTTAGAATCGTTTGAGCTAGCCCCATTGTGGAATAATAGTAAAAGTTTTCCGGATTTCCTTGTGACTTTTTTGGTATGCTGCATTGCATTGCATGCTGTCCGAGCAAAAACTTTCAGGTTGACTAGCAGAAAGCGAGTCTTGAAAAATTCATTCTTCAAAGCATAACAAGCGACCAAAAAGCATATTATTGTGATTGCGGTCGGCTCATCTACATCAACATTGAAGAAAGTTCCTCCTAAAACTCAGAAAATATGTGCATAAATAACTAAATTTCTAAGCCGACGGTGTGCTTCTAATATTTATTACTACAATTTAGAGGAACCCGCAAAAGTAA
Source organism: Troglopedetes dispersus (assembly GCA_027744215.1). Lineage (NCBI taxonomy): Eukaryota > Metazoa > Arthropoda > Collembola > Entomobryomorpha > Paronellidae > Troglopedetes > Troglopedetes dispersus. Next base: position 17,872 of record JAHZNF010001529.1, read on the forward strand.
GGAATTTTCCCACACATGGTCCTTTCCAAGAGTAAGCATTATCATTGCGGCCTGTGGTCCAATGAAAAGAAACGGAATAAAATTCATGCTCTGCTAGATGTTTTACTACCTTTTGTAGTTTCTACGACTCTATTGCGGTGCACCTTTTAATCACAAAGTCTCTAAATTATTGACAAATTCATTCCACTCCGCCGGACACCACATATTTTATGAATGATCATCAAAGCAACGCAGCTTTGTACATTTTGCTGGTAATAAGAGCAGCTCATCATCATCATTATTATTATTATTATCTTCAGTAACAAAAAAATCAAGGATTGCTGAGGTCTATCCGGAACTGGCTTTAACAAATAATGCCGTTGCTGATGCTGCATCAGAATCTGATCATCCTCATGTGTTATTGTTTTATTCCAACGGTGCTTTGACTTTGAAGTTAGTGCCTGGGCAAAGTATGTGTATACTACTACAAAGTATGGATTACACTGCAATTTATTGTTGAATTATGTATTACTTGCTACTGATGATGCCACTAATTCACTCAAATTAATACAGCCCAACATTACCGAGTGCTATGCTGTTGCTATCACCCAATTTGATGATAGAATGAATTTATTGGCGCGTGAAGAAAGACAACCTAGGTATTTAAGATTAAAGGTGCAAAAGATATTGTCGAAGAACACTATTAGGTCGCACGAGGGAGGCATCACTTTACACACTGAAATACAAAACCGAATTCCGTCATTCGGATGAGCTGTCTTTTATGATAACAGCAAAAACATGGGGATTACTAGCTTAGATTCTCAATGTTCGTTAATTGTAATAGTACTAGTAGTGCTTTATGTCGTATTTACTTTACCGTCATTGTCTTCATTTTGGCTTCAATTCATTCACTAAACACTTTAGATTTAAAAAGGTGAGCGTAAGGTTCAACCTACGTCAACATTACTATCACCACTAACAAGAGTGACAGAGAATTCATTCATCATTTTCTTCTTTACGGTGTACTTTATATTTCACAGAATAGTTTTTTATTCTTTTACCTCTACAGGCAGGCGTAATGGTTCAAAGCAACTTTGCCTGGCTGAATTATATGTAGGTAATATGGCTCTGCTGTGAAATGTTTTTCTCAGTTGGGGTAACATAAAACATTCTAAATGATGGTTGCGTGATCATTTTTTCAGGTTAAATGGCGTCTATGAAGGCGCCGCAATATTTACTTGATGAAGCTTTTATCCCTCGGTGCTCACTTAAAAAATTATTATGAGTTGGGAATGAGTTTGATGGTGCAGCACATATATCTATCTATGTATAAGCCCAACCAGCAATTCACATCATGAAAGAATGAAAATATTTTAGAGGAATTCCTCCGAAATAAAGTTCAAGAAAAGTGTTTCGTGGCAGCTCCTCCAGGCGTCTTATTTACAGTTTGTCTCACTCAAATGGGTAATTTCCTATTCTGGAATATATACTGCTCACATAAATAGTAAATCCGTGCGTGTACATTTAAGATTACATTCTGCTGGAAGGTAATGGCGGAGGCTCCGCCACGGAGCTTGATTCGGACAACTTGTTTCTTGTACCTTTGACTTTTACGAGCATCGTCTTTCCAAAGTTCTTCATCGGAGTATCCTTCCTCATTTAGGTAGCCTTTCTGCGCCCTGCAACATGTCCCCAATACCAGCAAAGAATGTTCACAAATGACTATATCTCGTTACGCCTGGTAAAAATGTTGCACTTCGAAAAGTCACGTAAGTTATTGTTTACGAACTATCTTCATAATGCTTTGCGCAACACAGAGATGCAATATGTGTAAAATTATTTAGTGGATTGAAAACTAAATAAAAACTTTTTCCGGAGCTTTTTGTAAGCTGGGTTATTTTTTACTTACTTTTATTCATTGGTTCAGTTGTGATTCTGGAAATGAATCTATTATTCATGAATGAAATTAATTCATCGGTGCATTCATTTGGTCTTTTTGTATTTGTGACCTTCAAAATGCTGCATAATGGTAGCTACTGACCATTAGCAAGCGTGCTTACTCGGGATTGAACACAGATGATGAAATATGTGACCACTGTTGTTGCGATCTAACAGATAAAACAGACGCTAAGCTATCCACAAAGTGTACAAATCGGGAGTACGAGTAATGTTGGCAACGTGCAAGTTCCACTTTCACGAACTCAACTACAACTACTGATTTTTGGAGTAATGTGAGATTTACTTCATATCTTACATTCCACACCAGTGAATAGGTAATGGTAAAAATATTGCTTCCACGCATCCCAACTGCTTTCGTATTAAGTTCGTGCAGAACAATATGGAGTTCGTCGAAAGGAATTGATTTCCTATTGTCATCCTTCGCGAGCC
>JAHZNF010001530.1:0-13914 GCA_027744215.1 Troglopedetes dispersus
CTTCTTCTTCTTCCTTTCTGGAATGGAATGAAGCAGTTAGCTCGCATCGCATGTATGCCCGACTAATGGTCTTAAATTTGAAACAATAAAAATACTTTTTGGTCTGCTAAGTTAAATATTTATTAAGAAAGTTGTGATAAAGGAGCTATTCGAGAGGAGAATTATGAAAGGAGCCGACGACACCGCAAAAATAAGAGGAGAGTGGAACCGCTGCAAAAAAAGTGAAACAGCGTGTGCTCCATTAAAAGTACACTGTGCACACACCCAGAGAATACAAACCTCCTTGAACAAAAAACAATGCGAACTGGGGTAATCTGAGATTTTCGCTTTTTTTCAGAGAAGAAAGGTCGGCTCCACTCGTCAGTATATTTTATCACTACCCTCTCCCCGGAGAAATGATCCATTATGTTTTGAAATGGTCACATGTGCGCATGTGGACAGCACCAGAGACACATTTGGTTCGTGCTCTTTCTCATTGTTTTGACTTATCTTTTTTTTTGGAAATGACAAGAAAACTATGTAGTGATTGTACTTCCTCGAAAAAATACAATATTAGAGGTCTTGTGTATGTTCTAAAATTGAAAACATTGTTTTTCTACTTGTCCAGTTTTTCATTTCGGGCTTCGCCTCTCTTGCTTCCTTCCGTGTTTCTGGACGAAGGAACAAGCACGTCGAATAAATTAAGTGCGATTATTGAAAGCAAAAGGAGAATTGTTTCAAAGGCGCAATATGCTTCACCACCATCACGCAATGAACCTTTCCTGTTCCGGTTTTCTGAGAATGACACTGTAATTTATGCGCTCAGATGTGTCCACAACGCAGTACCGCTAATGCGCCCGTATATATTATTTTTTTCTCTTTACTCCATTCTCACATGAATATTGTTCATGGTTCACTTTTAATTCATTGCCCAAACAGCACCAAGCAAGACCAAACAAAATCTTTTTAAAAAATTTATGTAATGAATGTCGCCCACACCACTATTTCATTTTCCACTTTGGTCCCTTCCTCTCGCTCCGAAAGCTGAAATTTATTTAGAATTCTTTTTCCTAGAGTTCCAATGCATTTTGCTCATGTCAAACGGTAATTTATTGGTGGCTCGTAACACAAGACAATGCATTACGGAACAAGAACAAAAAATATTTAAATGGATATAATGTAATGCTCCTCCGTAAATAAATAACGATTTTCTCTTCTCACCAGCTCTGCCTTGTTCATCGATGATGATCCCGTGTGCCATTACGTGCAAGTGAAGATTACCAGATGAAGAAAGCCAGATCGGTAGTAAAAAGGTATCACTGCGAAGGCTCAGGCAATAATCAGAAGGAAATGAAGCTTCACTTTATCTTCACTTGGCTCATTCATCCTCCTTTCCCTTCCTTCCTTATTCTCAATTCACGTGAAATGCACACAGTCATTTCCAGCCAAGGAAGTTAAAATAAGGGGAACACTCTGGTTCTTAATGGGCTCATCGGCAGTATCTTCATGTACTTTTGTGGTTGAACTTGAGCAGTTTTCCTTGCAATGTTTCAATCCTTATTTTTTATGGTGTTTCCGAACACACGACCATATAATAATAATCATCATTATAATTATATTATTTAACCGCTGAGCAGCCCAACTAATTGTGTCCCATTAAATCCCAAGTAATCCTTGAAGGAAAAGTGAACCATTTCCTTTTTGGAAGTGACTCAACCTGCCCTTTAGATCGCGTTGTTATTACGCATCTTATTTTGAATTTTGTGGAGCAACTTTATGGGGACAGGGAAAAGAGTAAAATTGTGTTTTTTACTTCATGCCACATTCCATTGCACATGCTGCATTTTGCATTATCTTGGTTTTTTTTATTCTTCTTTCTCTCTCATTTACTAAATAATATTTATGCAAATGGAGCATTGTCTTGAGTAAACTCGAAAGATAAGATGACTACAGATGTACATTCACATATCTTGAATGTACTTTCTGCCAGTCACAAAAGAATTTCTGCCTGAAATTCTATTATTTTATTAGATTTTGGCGTGTGACATATGAGATAACGGTTGACGAAGAAGCATGGGATAAAAGTAATAATTATTTTGGCATTGCAATGCTTCCTTGCCCGATCACGTTATGTTTTTTTTGCTCCTTGTTTTAAAAAATAGACATATATTTTTAGCATGTCTCATTAAAAGGAGACGAGAGAGAAGCAAGTGCTCTTTCTTTTCTTTTAATTATTTTGTATTATGACGATGACTACGATGATAATGATGCTCATTTCTCCTTACATCTCTTTGTTCCAACAAAAATTGTAACATGTGATGTGTGTGCTCCTCGCACTTCAAATGGTTGAGCATAGGATAATTTTTTCGGTTCAGAAATAGAAAACAAAAAGGAAAAAGAAGGTAATGACAGGACAAGATAATTCTAGTCCGTCACACCAAAAATGTATACACACATAACACACAAAATGAGACAAAAGGCAGGCATTATCGTTGCTGCTCCGTTGAAGCCACACAATCATCATGAAAGATGCATAGTACACAAGCCAAAACTTTTTATATAAGAAGAGGAAGAGACGAAGGAGAAAAAAAGTGAAATGGAATTGCATTCCAAAATTCCAACGAGGAAAAACTATGCATCCTTCGGCTGCTCCTTCCTCCCTGCCTTTTTCTATTATATCTTCCTTAAAAATATCAAAGACTTTCCAAGGAGCAAAAGACAACAACGAAAAATGAAGTGAGCACTTCTTTTTTGGAAGATGCCAGAAATAATAGATACGCAATAATGGCATATCTCAGCCGTTGTAGAATCAGAAATCAATGAAGAGAGCATTTTCTAAAAAAAACGAATAAAAGTGGATACTGGATAGATGAGAGCTTTATACTATGTTGAACTTTGTATCCCAATCTCATTGATTCTTTCAATTTCACCATCACGTTTTATTGCAACTTTCATGGTAATTTAGTTCTAAAACAATAACGGTCCTGCTCTTGTTTTTTTGGTCAATTTTCTATTATCTTTTGGAATCGATCGATTCTCAAAAATATCGCTGTACAGCTCTTTGGCTCCCTGCTTGTATTTTTTCACGTGTGATGACGATAGCACATTATTATATCATTCCACCAACCTAGCCAAACGGAAACATACCGGGTGCGTTTTTGCAGCATTAAAAAACAAATTGAAAGTACAACAAAGTTTGTCTATCGACGTGTCTCATCTCTTATGATTTTCAAGCCTACCAGAAAACAACTCAAGAGAGGAGAAATGTACAGAGCCAAGAAAATTGAAACAAGGAGTACAACAAAAAAAAGTACAAGTTTGAAAAAAACCTTAGCTTTTATATTACGCACATATTCTGCAGCAAGTCAAGAAAAAGTCAAGCCGTAACCGTCTTCTAAAAAAACTAACAAGTCACCGTATCCAATTCACGATTTATTGTCATGAGCTTGGTGACACAGATTTATTACTCCAACACCACCATCACCACCACTGCCACTGTGGAACACAAGGAGAGGAGATGTGTCAGCAGGAGCAAAAAAATTACATAAATGGGAGCACTTGAAGCATAATGATTGTATTACATTATTATTACAAAAAACAACAACAAAACAACCAGCAACATCACAGGGTTCAGTTCAGGGAGCAAAGCGCTATTACTGTACAACTTATTATTTTTATACTTTGAAGAAAAAAAGCGAGTCCCGTTCTTTAAAAAAAAGGATTGCAGTGGGGAGTGTGAGAGTAATATGACAATGCTCATTTCATTCATCTCATGTGTTGTCTTAAAAGAATTATTCATTTCATGGACCATTTTTTCACATTCTGCGCCAGACCTCGTGCGCTTCTGGCTGAAAACAGGCATGTATAGTCACTTCCCTTTTTACTTTGAGTCATCATCATTTTGACTCCTGACTTGATTCAAACGTGTCTGTGTTTCTGTTTTGGAGACAAAAAGTACCTGACTGAGTACAAAAGACGGATTTGAATATAGAACTGTTTCAATTCTCTATATTTATTATTTCTTTGGAAGAAAGCTGTCAGCCTGGTGAAGTGTAACGCATGCGGTAATGTGTCGTCGTGCATAAATTGCTCTGTAATAAATGACACCTTTTTTGAAGAGAAAAAAAGCAAATGGAAAGCGTAGATTTTTTGAAATACAAAAACAAACTAAAAATGGTTACAGGGTGGCTCGAGAGTGTCATCATGTTTATATAACCCTCCTTTTTTTTAAAAAAAAAGTTGCGTCTGAAAATGTTGTCTCGAAGTGTTTTGTAGCAATAATAATAATATCTGTCGCACTGTCAAAAACTACTTTTCAGTAGGAAAATGAAGGGTTCCATTTCAGTTACGCCAATCCATTAGTCTTTCTTCACAAATAAAAAACGTAGTACAGCATTTAGCAACAAAACAAATCCATTCTAAATATTCTATGTAGCATTTTTATTATTACTACTACATATTCCTTTCGAGTAGGCGAGGGCTGGTCCCACTCTTTTTAAAAAATAGTATCAAGAACAATACACTTCTATCATGAGTATTTTTACTGATAGGTTTCTACATAGCCACTCCTATTTTTCCTCGTTTTGTAAACACAAAATTGTGCATACAGAGGCTCGCTCCCATCCACTTTTATTTCAAAGTAAATAATGGAATGATCCCATCATGAACAGAATACATAAAAAAGAGTGCCTACGCCTAAAAACAGTCTCTCGTGTCTTGTCTCTGGAGAGAAATAAATGGGAAGTTTGAATGGGCTCGTGCTCAAATGTGTATGCACCATAATAATCATCATCACCATCATTTCTTGTGACGCGTGCAGAGCACACTCTCCACACACTCTCATTTTAAAACAATAGGGTTTCCTTGTTTTATACGAGTAAGTAATATTTATTTCCAAAAGCTACTTTTTTCATACAAACATTCTATAACATGAACAAGCCAAGTAAGCAAAGTTTGCTTTATTTTTCCCTTAAAAATGGCGTTCCAACCCTTTCCTCCATTTTTAGATACAAATTTGACTGTGAAATCTAAAAAATCACAGTGAAACAGTCCTTTGAAGGTGTTTCTATACAATCCCCCGAATGAAACAAGAAAGTTCAATTTTTCATGTTTTTTATTAGAAAGGCTGTGCACGTTTCATTGAAACGTGGGCCGATGAAGGTGATGAAGTGAAGCGCCCCGCCCTTTGAAGCCTAAACACTCACCAACTTTGTAAATACTGTTGGGGTATAGGAAAGGAACTAAAATGAAATGATCAGGATGATGACTTCATTTTTATTTCATCATCATCATCATCGTAGTCCATTAGTGCTACATTTTCGATCCTATATTTATTATTAAAATACCACGCTACTGTATTCTCTGTGTTCTTATTTTGCCGAAGGGCGACCACTCATTTCCCTTCCTTTCACTCTAGCTTTTCGGCTCTCTTTTAGTACTTTGTATTTTTATTACTACTTTTTTTGGTAATCTAGCATGGTGGTTAGTGTGGTTTCCTTTAATGTTGATAGAGTCGTGACTGACTGCGCAGAAACGGGAACGATCAAAAAAGCTCCACGTACATTATTGCTACTGTAAATATGAGAAAAGGGAATGTAGCAATAAATATAATATGTGAAGATTTTTTTTCGATGTGCAGTATTGTGAGCTGCTCGTCGAAAAAATATAGTAAGTAATAAAAGTGTAGTCATAAAAAAATCTATTGAGCAAGACATGAAGCCTTTTTGTACTTTCTTTTTTTCGCAGTGTGTGGTCTGAACTCAATAATGGGGAATAATATTGCCTTTTTATTATGATGATGATGATAATAATAGAGTTACAACAATTCAATAGTTCGACTAAACGACAAAATAAATAGGATATTGGTGCTCACAAAAATCACTATACTTGTGAGCAAATAGTGGAATAAAAAAAGGTCTAAAATTCTATGTATTATTTTTTGTAAGGGAGCCAGCCTATTGTAAAGGGCCAGCCAGCAGTGTTGGCTATTATGTTTCTCAGAGTGCCCCAACAATTTATTTATTGGCAAAGTGGCTTGCAGTTGCGAAGCGAGACGTGCAATGTGAAACAGGTAAAGTAGGAATGAATGATGAATTGGAATGAGTAGTGCCGACGAAGTGGACAAATGACCTGGTGTCCACTCGACAGTTTCATAGTCAACTTGTTTTTTTTTCTTCTTAAATGTGATGAAGATGTTCTCTTTGTCTTTCTTGTGTTCCCTTTTTGTTGAAAAGAAGTTGAGAAAAAAGGAAGAGAGAAAAATTATATATTCTGGCTGGCAGGCATTATGACACATTACATATTTATTATTACATTACAATTACATTTACATAACAGGGTTAACTCAAGAGAATCCTCCTGTGTCTGAGCCATTATGTAAAAAAGAGAGCGTCAAGGTGCACACACATATATCTATTATTTTAAGACATGCTGAGAAAAATAAGGATTCTTTCTGACAGATCATCAAGCTTATCCATCTTCTGGTCATCGTCATGATCATGATGAAGATGAAAACATCAAAATCCTTTTTACGCTCCAATAATAACAAGTTAATCATGACCATCGTCATCATAATCATCATGAAGCTTTATTGTACTCTTGTCTTCAAGTAAGGCACAATTTATCACGTTCCGTTTACTTTCAAATTGATACACACACATCCAGTCTTCTTATTTTCCTCTTTTGAAACTTTAGAGAAGCCATAATTCCCAGAGGGATACGGGAAAAAGTGGCAGGTCAAAGACAAATTTAAAAGTCAAATCATCCTTACAGGTTAAAAGACTGAGACCCTAGACCGCGGCGACCATTTTAACTTTATCACGTCACCAAAAATCCTCTGGATATATTTTTTATGCTTTTTCAAAAAAAAAACGTACATACTAGGTAACAAATGTAATATGTTATATTCCTTTGCCTTTCCATCCTGCTCATCATCATCGTCGTGACTAGGCGTTTATTTTTTTAAAAGAAGTTAAGATGAAAAAAAGGAGCAATCCGCAAACAGAAAAAGTGTTCATCAGTGTCAAGTGGGAAAAGCGGTGTTTCGAGATGGGTAATATTTCACTGTTCACCTTCGTCTTCAGTTTTTTCTCGTCTCTGCAATCCTCAGCATATACTTTTACTGATGCACCACCAACACCGTGAAAAAATAGATACGACACGCAAAACAACAATGGAACTTTATTGGTGTCCCTTTATTTTTAAGTGTTCATTTTGTAATTTTTCTGAGAGTGATATAGGCCGATATCTTAATACTAATGAACAAGAAGATTACGAAAATACGTAGCCGGTTAAAAATGAAGTCGGAGAGGTTTCAGTACAACGAGACAGGCAAAAAAAAAGTTTGACTTTGGCTGAACTTCATTAGTTACCCAAAGGAAAAATCGGAGACGTGTACATTTTGGAGAGGCGACGTTTGTTTGTTGGGGAAAAAGTAATTTTTATATTTTGAGCTACGGCAAGAAAGAGATAGTTTGTTAGCTTGTCATGGTGTCAACCCGGGTGGTAGTGGCTCACAGAGGTGGCATCTTATCCAACAAAATCTTTTCCACTTTAGCTAATCAATATAAGTTGTGTGTAAATTGTAATCTGGTGAGTGCTGCACAAAAAATTGATGACTCATTATCGATCATGATCACCACCAAATTGAATTACACACTAGAAAAAATATATAATAAAGGTTTCTGTGTACGTGTTCTCACGTATTGGCAATTAGATTTTATAGACTTTTTTTTAGTATTTACGAATATATCTGGTTTATCTCATTCGTGTTGCTATTTTTGAAATTCTCCTTTAATTATCAAAATGTGTAGTCGTGATTGATTGATTTATTGCAGGATTAAAGTTCCTAACTTTTATCTTATTTATTTGTTGAATCAATTTTTTTGTTTTTTTCTGAGTATCAAGAAATAATTTTTATTTTACAATATTACAAAAGTCATTTAAATAGTAAATATACATAAACTATATTTTCTACTTTTATGCTAAACTCGAAACAAAATACAGTAAGTCAAGTCAGGGATAATTAAGAGACAGCAGAAAAAAATGCTTCTGCTTACGAATGTGCGCATTCTATACTCCTTAGTGAAAATGTTTTCCCTGTCTCTTCATTTACTATGATCATTCTGATCATCTCCAAAAAATGCAGTGCAATACTGCAGAGCAAAAACAATGGTGTATTCCACGAGTATTATTATTATTGCGATATATTATTATTACTACCACCATAAGTATGTATATTTCTAAGAGAGGACGGAAGTTTTGTACGCAACGCGCCACAGTTTAGTGTAATAGAGTAATGCTTATTTTTTTCTCAAAATGAAAATCTTTGCCATTGTCTTTCCATCCATCCTGGTACATTTAAGATGTACTGTGCTGTTTGGTTTGTGGACGATGATGCTCATGGTGATGTTTGATGAGCAGAAAGAAGACGAGACGAGAGGAATAATTGGAATGCCAGGGATTTCACAAAATATCCACTGGGGAAAAGGAAGATGCGAGAGATGGAATCAAGCACTAATCTCAAACTCATCTCACTCAACTCACTCACACATTCCATTCCATTCTCTTTTCCAACGACTTGAGAGAAGAAAATATCTTTCTAAAACCAAAACGCTTTTCCCTCACTTTTTAGTTTTTTTTTCTCTGAGATAGAAGGGAAAAAAAGAAAATCACAAGAACTCAGAAGATGATCATGATGATGTGTATGTTTTGTTTCGAATTAAAACCATATCTTCTTTCTGCTTCGTTTTTTTTCGGGTTGTTCCTCTCCTTTTTTTTCTGAAGCTAAACGCAAAAAGATAAAGAGAAGAAAACAGTTTTTTCAAAACTTAATTACTTGATGTTTGATGAGCAGAAAGAAGACGAGACGAGAGGAATAATTGGAATGCCAGGGATTTCACAAAATATCCACTGGGGAAAAGGAAGATGCGAGAGATGGAATCAAGCACTAACGTTTTTTTTCGGGTTGTTCCTCTCCTTTTTTTTCTGAAGCTAAACGCAAAAAGATAAAGAGAAGAAAACAGTTTTTTCAAAACTTAATTACTGATACCATCCGGCCCGCATTTTTGCATGGAATTGCCCGCGTGCTCGTCATATTATCGTCGTCAGGAAAAATACTATATTTTTTAAAAAGAATGATATGTACCAGCGGAGAATAAGCGGATGGCACATTGGCATTCTCATCATCTGGTTGCAATATGCTCCCCGTCACCACCACGCGCAACTTTTAATTTACCTAAATTGCAGGAGAAAAAGCACAGGCAAGATAATATTTATTTTTGGTTGGAAACATCAAGTCGATTTATTTACCATCAGTTTTTTCTTTGATCATGGAAATAAATCAGGAGTAGGAAGTACTGGTAAACTGACTGAACACAATATAATCCATTGTTCGCAGCTCATTGTCACCAATTATTGTCTTCGGGGTAAAATGCAAGAAAAAATAGAAGTTACTGCTCCCGTCAAACATTGGATTGGTATTTTTGGCTCGCTACTTTTTTCTCCCTACTGGTCAGCTTCAAACAAAAATGGAGCAATGTCCAAGTTAGCATCCAGTAGTCGGCATCCCGAAAGTGCTCTCAAATTACCCTTTCTGAAGTTTTACATTGTGCTGCTGTTCCCTTCTTCTTATGTCACTTGTCAACTCATGCTCCTTTCGTGTAACTTAAAATGTGGGGTCATCGGTTACTCCTGCATAGTTTGAATAACATTCTTAAAATACAAAATGGAACTTGATATAAGAAATTTTTTGTACAGATAAAAAATACGAGTCTTCCATGCAGGAAAAAAACGCAGGAACTCAGCGTGTGGCAGAAGGACACTGGTTTTCGCTGTGGTGTCGCAGTGAAAATTCCTCTTTTAAAAATATTCTATCAGCATCATCCTTCTCAGATGATAATGGTAGCCAAGCTTAATAAAAAAACAGAAGCAGTCGGAGAACCCGAAAGTCGCATGTTTTGTGACACGGCCAAGAACAAAAAAATAACAGACAGAAGTACTGCGAATGAAACAGGACAGGTTGTTTTCTTTGAGCAATCTCACCATTTCATTTTCCATTTCTCTTTTATACATTATATATTCCACCGCGTCACCACTAAACCATGATCATCAAGATCACTGAAGAAGAAAAGAAGAAGACAGGACAACGGAACAGGAACTTAATTGCATTCCAGGAAATCCTCCATTTTAAACATGCACTACGCTGTGGTGGGGGTAAGTAGCACACCCAAAAACATTCCAGAGATGCTCGTCGTCATTAGGATTATCTGAATCAGCAGTGCTTGTTTTTACTAAATATTTTGGTGCGGGCGGGACGTTACAAGAAGGAGCTCTTTTTGGTTGCTGCTGCTGTGGAGGAGTTGAATTTCATACAAAAACCTCATTCTAGAACGACTGAGTTTAAATGTGAAAATGAAGAGAATTGAAAGTATTTTAAGGCGCATCATTATCATCATCGGTGCATTCATTTTTTCCCACTTCTTCATCAGCACAACATTTTTATGAACCTTTTGATTACTCAATAAAAGAAAAAATGGAGGAATGATTATGTATAACAATTTTTTAAAGGATTTGAGATGATAGTTGTGAGAACTGTTTTCACAGAAGAGTGATATTATCATTTGGTCGTAAGTGTGTGAATGAATTTAGTGCACGTCGTGACCAAAATTGAAATTAAGAGAGAAGCTTCCCGTCTTCAAGCTAAACTACCTCACTAAATAAACTTTCGCTAACTATACGGATGAACCAAGTGGCAGTCTTTTTAGTAGTTTTTATTGGATCGCACCAATTGGGCTATTAAGGGTAACATGAGATGGGTTGGAAAGTATGTGGTGTTGGAATGGGAAAACTTCCTCGCAAAAATTGCCAAGATAAGCGCCCTGCCACACACTCGCTACACACTGCACATACTTCGTAAAGAGTAAATAAGTTATTTAGCATTTGTGTGTGCGTGTGTAATTCAACAAATTTTATTTAAAAAGAGTTAATCAATGCGAGACATTTTGTAGAGCATTCCCAACATATCCGAAATGCATTCATGTAGAAATGTCTTCTCTCTTCTCCGGCTCTCTCAGCTCCACATTCCCAAATTCCAAGATGCCAACCAACCAACGTATTATTATTATTATTACTTCGAGGATTAGCAGTATGTGCATCACACATATCACAAACGAAGCTCTTTTGCAAAATTTTTATCCTATCTTCACCAAATATCATTTGCCACTAAATAAAGCATGCCATAGACACTTCTTCATCGCCTAACTTTATCGAGTTACAAAAATGCAAACATTTCAGCAACAACAAAAACCGGAGAAGGAATCAGATCAATGCAAAGAATAATATGTTGATTCATGATGATCGTCATCGCTTTTGAGGATGAGCAAAGGTATTTTTATGAATGAAAATATTCCGCTCAGTCATGTCCCCACACACACATCACAAATTTTTGCACACACAATGCATCTCTTGCTCCCCTGCACTGGCAAAAATATGTAGTTTGCACCTTAACGCATCAGAAAGTATAAAAGCTGCAGTACTTGAAAACATGTACAATTTTTGAAATTTGTGGTATGCGCACCTCTCACATTCCATCCTATCATTTGCATTTATACTGCGCATCACACTTGTCGTCGGAGTCGTCTTCTCCCTTTTGCAAAATATAAAAGGAATTAACACGAGAAGCTTTCACATCGAGTGCTAATTTTTTTTGCGTAACTTGGTAAATGCACTAACGAAAAATTATCTTAAATGTTTTTTTTTCTACTTTAGAATTAGAATGCTATAAGTGTGTGCATAATATATTTATCAGTTTGGTGGATGCCAAACTGAAATGTTTTCATTATTACGATCACTTCACCAAATTCCAATCAGTTCATTCAATTCTCAGTCAGTGTTTTTCATTATGCAATTTCGTGTGCACAGTCAGCAGAAAATCAAAATGAGTTGTCTTTAATTTCTATCCAAATCTGCATTACACATTTCGCAATTTGAACCTTTATTGTTTCGCAATTAATAAGAGTAATCACTTCTCATCATCATGACTAGACCACTATTATGTAAATTAAACAACCTCTTCGTACGTACGTGGCTTATGATTTTTTGATGACTTGACAGGAATTAGAAGGAGGGTCGTTATTTCACAACGAGAGAGGTTGTCCCAAAATATCATATCGTGACATCACATCCTTCTAAACAAAATACTTTTGGATTGTCATTTTCCATTAATAAATACTGATTGAGTTGAGAGATGCGCCTACGTGCCTCCTTATTCGAATTTTTTGGCCGCATCCTTCGTTTCTTTATTACCAAAAGCCGTGGACGTGCGATGAAACGAGTAAGGATTTGCTCTAATCTAAAAATATATCACAATAAAACCTGCGATTATTGCGGAGCAGTATTAAAAAGTGAAATTAATGACCAGCGATAAAGCGCCTCCAGAGGCAATAATGCGATGAAGGACAAGCATGAAAATAATGATGATGATGGTAATCATTTTTAAGTGTGTCTGATCCGCTCCTTAATACTGAATACATAAAAACTTAAGCAGATTTTTATGAATTATAATCCTTTCCCGTCACCCTATCTTTGATCTTTACAAGACACTGATGACATGACACCTCGGACGATAAGGAGGTTTTCTTGAAGGAGCAATGATAGTAATCAATGATGAACTCCTGAGACTTCACTAACATTTCACACTACGCAAAAATTAGAAAGGATTATCACTCTGAAATGGAGCAAAAAAGTGTATAACGAGGCTTATCGTTTCAGCCGTTACGCAATAGCCACCTATTCACTCAACTTGCAAGATGAGCGGAGAAGGACAAACTGACAAGAATTCGCGAGCTTTATTAGTTAGCAGAAAATAAGTTGAAATTTTTTCGGTTAGAAGAATTCATAGCTTGTTTCCTCTGTGGCGTGAGTGTCGTCGCGTGCGCCAAGCTAATGCACCTAATGCTCAGTTTAGTGTGGAAGACGACATGTCACTTCCTCCTTTTAATGTTGTTATAAGACGAACTTTTTATAAGCGACTATGAATGAGTAATCATTTGAAATATTCCAATAATCTCGAATGAGTAATTCAAAAGAACGCGCAAACAGGGTGAAGTATTTTTTCGAGGGTTTTTACTACGTCTAGTGCACCACCACCACCGTCACAGCTCTTCCTTTTTAAGCTATGCCGTTGTGGCGGTGGCTTGGCGGTTCGAAGCAGTGCGGCTAAAGTCCCATCATCGTGCTTTTAGATTGACAAGCACCAACAGTGGGTAAACAAAAAAAGTTGTAAAAATATTTTATTTTACTACTACTATTTACTATATAGTTAAATAGTAGCACTTACTCTTTTTTTATTAATCACATCATGAATGAATCTCAATGAATGAGCACCAAACTCAGTGAAAGAAAACTATGCCAGGAGTCCAAAAATGCTGCTGCACAAATTGCATGGTATTTCTATGCATGATTGGAATCTCGAGCCTTTTAAAAAAATCTTGTGCATGTGTCCTGTCTTCTCCCCTTTTTTAATTTTCTTGTGCGTGAAAAAAATTATTGAAATTCCCGAATAAATGGGTGTGCAGTGTAAACAAACTTGTGCTATCCAAAGTATTTATTTAAAGAAAAAACGTTTACTTACTTAATTCGTTTGGCTTTTGGGAGGATCGAAGTTTTTTTTTCTAAATACATTCTAATAAGATTCGAATAGGAGATGTGTGGATGTTTGAGGTAGTTGCATGTTAAAAGATAGACAGCCACAAGTGCATTGACAATTTGACAATTTTACAAGAGCACAAGTTATTGCGGGTGACGACTGGGCTGGAATTGGAATTATAATCGGAATCCCAAAAATGTTTTATGACTTCCGAAAAAGTGAGGTTGTAAGTGGGAATTTTTTTAAAAGAAGAAATATCCGAGTAATGTCGAAATTTGTTGGCTTGTTAC
>JAHZNF010001531.1:0-11526 GCA_027744215.1 Troglopedetes dispersus
TATATACGTGTGTATATGTTTCTGCAAAAGCAGAGCTTCCTCTATGAGTAGAGTTGTGTGTTTGATGAATTGCTTTATAGGGAAATCTTGGAAGCGCCTCATGACTAATGGCTCTTGTTTTTAGTTTCCGCTTTAACTCTCATTTATCTCAATTTCCCCTTTTTCTTCAGTCCTGTCTACCCTTCCTCTTCCACTGGTCTGCACAGAAACATGCCACATGTAATGTGTTCTACTTCGCCCATGTAGTGTTTATCTGCAGCAAAAACTTTCACGGACTGCATACAAACACAACATGGTAATAAAAGTTAACGGAGGAGGGACTTGGCTCTATTAAGTTTAATCGAAAAGTAAACCGAGGCAGCTGCTACACTTCACAGTTTCTTTTTGCTGCAATGCACAAGTGGAATTAAACGTTAGGGAAATCCTGAGAGACTTGGCGAAGTTGGTAGGTGCGCACCACCTTCTCCAATCGGCTGATCAATTGAATACAAACATAAACCAACTACCATGTACTGATTTCTCAAATTCTTTCTTTTTTCTGAAGAAAATTTAAATACGTAAATCTTTAAACTAGCAGGCTTGAAAGAAGATTAATTAATTATAACAAGAAGGAGTTCTTATTAAAGTTTTTTTTTTCATAAAGAAATTGAATTGAATATTGAAAAAAGTTTGTTTTGGAAAAGAGACAGGCAAACAAAAAATATAATTTTATAGCCCCCAAAATTTTTATTTCACTTGCGGGCACTGTTGGTTCCCCCGTGGGCCTCGCTTCTTCCCAGTGTATTTTTATCATTGATGAATTGATAATATTTTGTTAAAAAATCCAGCTATCTATCGGACGTATGTAAATGGTCACTGCTTCAGATGTCCAGTTTACTGAAGCTTTTCCGTATAAATATAATATATACCGTCGTAAAACTGACTGGCACGTGTCTGTCAATCTGACGCTATCCCACAAGAATATACCTTCTAGCTTTCCCTAAAAAATATATATAAATTCACGTCTCACGCTTTATTAAGCACACACGCAAGTTACACACGCATCCAATAATAAAAAATATAGAGGCTGGGAGATTCCCGCAACGCGTGCGACACAAGTCACCAACTTCCATGAATATTATTAAACTAGTGATGGAATTTAATTTGATTTTGTAACTCGTAAAAAAAACTATTTATGCGCTGGTGACTGGAATAATATTCATACTTTTTTTCACAATAATAAAACTAACTGTCCTGAGAGCGCTTTCGTCTTCGTCAAAGATAAAAGAGAACAAACTTTCTTCGTGGCAGCAATGAAGGGCGATTAGCATGCTGAAATGAATATCGGTCGTGTGCTTGCGTGTTTTCCGGAAGTAATATTTGCTCCATCCTCCACAACTCACGAGACTATGCAGAGGATGGATTCGATGGATGGATGGATACTTTTGAGAGAAAAATAGGAAGGAATGCTCGACGGCACTCCTTGTTCCTTCTTTCTCGCAAGAGAAAAAAGATTCATCAGATAAAAGAAGGGAGTGTGTGCCTTGTCGGAGAGCTGGGCAGAGAAAGATGAGTTTTGAAAGTCCCGAAGGAAAAATCTGGCGAAGTCTCCCGCTCCTCTCGTTGCCTTCGTCCATCCACTCAACAAGAAAAAAAACAGAGAGAAAAAAATAAAGTATCCAGGGTACATAAAAATTCTTTCACGTAGGAATATTATTTTCATGAGGAATATAAAATGGAAAAAGATGTGGGCTTGTGTATGCGTAAAACTAACATTTTTCCTCCTCACAAGAAGACATACCCGGGAATATATGAATTTTAAGAAATAAAAATATCATCAGAGCATATCATCTTTTTTTCTCCCCTTTCTGGCATATATGTATATACAGATGGACAATGAAATAAAACTGGTCACAACACACCTAAAATACATACATACATACATATATACATTTCTGGGTGGACACTCAAACTCAGACACACACTCAAAAATGTACATGATTTCTTATCAAAGCGAGTTAAATTAGATTTGGTAATGCATACACATACACACATCTTTGGTAACGATGATAAAAAGCAAAAAAAAGTCAAGCTTGTATGTATGTATGTATTCCTCTCTATATTTTTACGAACGAGCAGTATGTGGTTATCTATAATATTCGTGATCATCGCTGGGAAGATACGAGTCCTTCACAGTTTTTATGGAGTTTCATGGAATTGTAAAAAAAACACAGTGTACCGGGAAAAAGAGAAAACAGCCTGAAATAAATATGATTCAGGGAAATCTATTGTGATCAAGATAGAACAGCACAAGGGCGGAATTCATATTTTTTATTTCCTCCTGTCGACGCTCGCTCTCCCTTTTTTTGACGACCATGATGATGCCCGTTTTTTTTGCCAGTTTTTTTTTATAAAAACCATGTCCTCCATCATTGTCAGTTTCTCATCCAAGAACACAGAAAAGTCATAAAGGAATAATGTGCAAGGAGTTTCGTATAACTTCGCAGTTTTAGGTTACTAAGGAAAATGTCAACAAATTTCTGGTGACACCGCGACGATCGGCAATGTCGGAGAGAGATCCATCTTCTTTTCAATTCTGAAAAAGTGATAAGGAGAATTTGATATCTTTTCCGCATAATTATTGATCCCTTGGATACATTAGAAATTCCGAAAAAGAAAACTTAAAACAAAGTCAATTTTCATTTTGTTAGTTTTTATGGCGCAAAAGCGTATTTTTGTGTAATTTTCAATAAAGCATCGGGTAGGAAAGCAGTCCTCGCGATGACAAAAATCCATTTTGCATCATTTAAACAAACATATCTGGGAAGCCAATGAACGGGAGAGGAATGTCATTCATTTTCGTCCTATCAGAATTGGCTCATCACCATGATATTCACCCGAGATGATAAAGAATGAATAAATTATTGCAAGATGTTGTTCTTTTCAGCGAAAATAATATTGGGAAAAATAAATAAACTTTTGAAAGGGGACTAGGAATGCATGTGCTACTTTATATGTAGTTAATATGAGCTGTATGGAGCAATCAGCAAAATTTTCTGGTTTTCAAATTGCGTCATCCAATCTGCTTCGGAGAAGTGATAAGAAAAAAGTCATTTTCATCTTATCTCATGAAAAAATCATGGATTTGTTCTTCACACATATTATTCCGTGATTTGTTTCCGGCGGAGAATAGACAACGAAGAATTGTCGTTGTCTACAAATATGCAGATAAATATTATTTTACGCAATTGTAAAAACAAACTTTATATATCTGCACCAGCGTATTTTATGTTCATCTGATGAGATGGAAGTTGAGATGTTCTAGGAAATTTTTTTAGGAAAAGATGTTTACATTCGGTAATGATATGTGACACTTCGCTTCCGTCTCCCGCACTCCCTTATATAAATTACAAGGAAAAACAAGTTGCTCCACTTTATTTATTTATTTACTTTAGTTAGATTTGCCTCGGAGTAATTTTATGTATGGATAGTTTCCCATCTTTCCTTGTAGTCACCTCGAAAAGCACACTTTGAATCTTTTTCTCTGGTGAGAAGACGCAATATTGACAAGTGTTACTTGGAAATGACTACACCACTGTGCCTAGTATTTTCATTGCGCCACGGTGCTACGTCGTTCCATGAACAACACTCTCCTGATAATGTTTCTGCATCCGAGTCGTGGCTGAGCAAAGAAAGTGTGTAAGAAGGAGCAATACACTTTTTTTCGTTTTTATCCTTCTCAAGTGAAAATTGTCAAGGGACCTGTCTCGCGCGATGGATTTACTGTTTTCATTCCACCAAATATATGCTTTACCTTCATTACGAGATTTATCTTTTCCTTTTTTTCTCTCCTCAGCTAACACAACTACCGTCACTTCCTGCAGTTTTTTATGCCAAGAGGAGATAGCAACAACACGAAAATAAATAACCTCTTTCTTTACTAATACAACGTGGTCAATAAACTATAGAAGCTCATCTGACATGTTAGATGTAGACACAACCAAGGAAGCACCACACCAACAATACCACAATGGAGGGTGCAGAAACAGAAAAAAAACAGAAAATTGACATTTTTTCTAAACTGATATCTTTCATAGATTATCTTCAAACATCTAGAAAAAAAAATTCTGGACAAGTCTCATTCATAAAACGTAAATCTAATTAACTTGCTACTAGGCCCTTTCCCGTGCTACTGTGGTCTTTTGGTGGTTTCTTCTTTTTTTTTTGTTTCTTGATAGACAGAGAAAAAAACTGTTCAATCCTTGATCATTAAATAGTAAATTACATAATTCGATTGAGCAAGACGATCCGTGCTTGTAACACGTCATTGGAATGTTATATTACAAGCCCTACAAATAGAAAAAAATATATATCGATGAGAACTGGAAAAAAGGGGAAGGGGAAATGATGGGGAGAAAACTGTTCAAGTTTATTATGTTTCGTGAATATTTTGTATTTTTTTTCTGGAAAATCATTCTCCAACAATAAAGCACAACCCTTCTTTTTTCATCTCGTAAAAAAATGATATTCATCATTTGATCATTTCTTCTTTCAGTTTTTTTTTGCTGTTCATAAATCGAAAAAAAGAGGGAAATAAGATGACTGTTTTCTTGTTGATGGTGCTCCAATTGTGAAAAGGCAAGAAGGAAGAAACACACAATGCATTCCCCAGAGTTCGTGTCTCCTTCGAATCATAATAATAAAACAAGTACTATCTAATAATAATAATGAAATGATAATAATACATATCAAATTTTTTTATCGATTTGTTATAAGAACCAAAATGGCAGTGAATGATATATTTTTTGGGTGAGGCAAGTAAATGCCAGAAAGGTTACCAAATGAACATGAGGAAGAGGAAGCAGGATTTTCTGCCCCGGAGAAAAGGGGAAAGATATATTTTCTCGAGAGACAACAACTATTTTGTCATTATCGTCATGAGGAAATCATGCATACATAATAAATATGAATGGCAAGCATATCATCATCATCATCACCGGAGAAGATTGAAGAGTTGGTGTGATGATGACTTGAAGAAGAGAATACTTGATAAAAAAAAACGTTATTCACTGAAATCAATTCTTCAGACGATGAGAAGGATGATATGATCATTCCATCATTTTTTTTCTTCTGAGCTTCTCGCTATATTTTTTGTTAGTTGATAATAAAATTTTCCAGATCCTCCCATCCTCCTTGTTATGCAGGGAGACGGGAAAGGCATGTGGCGGTGATGATGACCGTACAATATTGCGCGTGTATAAACAAAGTTGATCAGAGGAGTAAAAGAGTGACGCATATTCTACTGCCATTTCTTTAGCTGCATGAGACAGACGAAATTCGTTTTTTTGTATTTATTTACGGAGCACGAGGAAAATATAAAAACGCAGTGCAGCATAGTAGTGGAAGGAAGCAACATGAAGAAGCATGGAGAATTGTAGAAGGAAAAATATGCAACAAGATTGTTTCAATCCTGCTCCACGCAGAACATTTCTTATACTTCAAGCTAAAATATCTATATTTCCTTCTTGAGTCTCGTCAAAGATATTTTTCTCCGGATTCAAAAAAGTAAACTTTGAAAAGGAAAGAAAAAGGGAAAACGTTTTTTTTNTCTCCGGATTCAAAAAAGTAAACTTTGAAAAGGAAAGAAAAAGGGAAAACGTGTTTTTTTTTAAGAAAATAAACTTTACTCCGCCGAACTCTGCCTATTTTAGTTTGATTTTTTTTTCCTTTCGACTTCTTTAAAAAAATATTAAAAAAGCGATTTAATACACCAGCAC
This sequence comes from Troglopedetes dispersus, assembly GCA_027744215.1. NCBI lineage: Eukaryota > Metazoa > Arthropoda > Collembola > Entomobryomorpha > Paronellidae > Troglopedetes > Troglopedetes dispersus. Next base: position 5,757 of record JAHZNF010001531.1, read on the forward strand.
CAAAGGAACCAGATTTCCATATTTATTCAGAACGAACAGAGTTGAAAGGACGGGTATGTGACCTGGTAGCTTCTTCACCCTGCGCCAATGTCTCGTGTCTCTTTTTTTGGGTAACCGGTTGCCGTCGTTGCCCTGTTCAAGTAGGTTTCCATCAGTTGTACTCTCTTTTTTGGAAGTCGACTACGGATTATTATTACGTACCATTTCAAACAAAAATGTGACTTTTTTGTTGTCGTTGAGAAACTAGAATAATGCGAAAAGAGTTGGAATTTTCTTCTCTCTGCACTTCCTCATGACTCCAGTTTTTTATTTACAAATTCTGTACAATTTTGTTTTGCAGTTGGAAAAAAATTCACCCAGTCTGCTTATGGTATTATTATATATTTTTTTTTCTCTCCTTTACTCTGCGCAATTCTGTTTACTGCGTAGCAGACTAAAAAAAAGTTGAAGTTTTTTAAACGCCTTGTTGCTCTTTTATTATAACGGAATATTTTTCTCCAGTCTGTGGAGAATTATTTGCTTTTTTGCTTTAAAGATTCAACAGCATAGCAGTGGAGAAGCACGTTGACAGTAATTTCTTATTTTTTGCAGAAAATAAACGAATGATGTTTTGGTGGTTCGTGGAAACTCAACAAAACTTGGTAAATGCAGAAATTGTTCGAGAATCCACTAAACTTTTTTTTGTTGAAGTTGAGCATTTCAGATATTTGTTGGGATGAAAAAAAAAGTTTCTACAATTTTTCCTTCTTCACAAAATAATATTGAACTCAGCATTCTTTGGGATGACCCCGTTTGTACTTTTTTGGCGTAATAATACACCGTCTTGTTCAAATGGTTAAATCATAAAATGTTAGTTGTTCAACGAGCTAGGGAACTATTTTTTCTTTAAAATACATACGTATTTATGTCTAGAAATCAAATAAGGAAATAACACACGTTGGAAATTTGGCAGTAATAATGCTTCCTATACTTCCCTATCAGAAAAAATATTATGCGATGATTACCAAAAAAAGCAATTTCAAGTAGATCTTAAGCTTAAGTTGAATTTGATTTATCCCAACTTTAGAGCAAATTATGTTTTTTCTTGTTAAAGTTGTAGGTGAACCAGTTGAACTCAACTTTGTCTTCTCAATGAGGATGATGATATAATTAATGAAGTCTTTACTTACTGAAATCAGTAAAAGTTTGATATTACGCGCAGAAAAAGTGCGTACATTTTAAATTTGTTCCTAAACTGATGCCTTACTTTCTTCTGCCATCTGGACTAATCAGAGAATATAATGGAGGCACAATATTTTATGATAAACGAAAAAAGGAGCAACACAGTAAATACGAGGACAATTTTAGCTTCTCTCCAAGCAGAACTATTCGCTCACGCATGCACACGCAACTCCTTCAAATGCAAGAATATACATATTATTTACTTTATCAGAAACTTTTCCTGATATAATACACGAGGACAGACCAATTGAGATCCACAATTTAGAACTTGAGCACATTTTTATTTTGTCTTTATGAAAGCATTTCAGCAATCAAGTTTGAAAGAAAGTCCTTTAAAAAGACAAAACATTTGACAAAAAATTGAGCGATTTAAGTCGGCAAAAATCATCATGTTTTCAAATTGTATCTAAAAAATTTCTAAAATGTAATAGATTGCCACAATCCAGATCCATATACATATGTATACGTAGGTTTTAGTAGTCGTCGCTTTTTCACCTCTCTACAAAGTCGCTCTCATAAATACCGGAAACTTGCTTTGTTGGTAGCAATCGCATAAGCAATTGCAGCTTTGCAAGCTCATTTATATTTATATTGTTTTACTTGTATAGAATTCATGGTATGTAAGTTTCGAGGTTTAAATCCAGAAAACAAGGTTTGACTAACCTTATTTTGTTCCTGTGTGAAAGTGGAAGTGAAGGGATTCCCCAAAGAATGCTCATCTGTAGTTTCTCTGATTCCTCCTTTCCTAGTGCTTATCTCCTTCCTTCCTTCTATATTTCTTGGAAAGAGCACAGCGCAGCAGTCGTGTTGAGCATCCACCACCTCTCTTGCACATTTCTTCATTCTGTTGAAACAAGTTTGACTGTGAATGTCCAAACTTGTTGTTGGCAATGTTTCTCTACTATGCTGTTTTGTTACAAAATAGTCCCTGCATTCTTGTAGTCTTTGCTTTCTCTTGTCTCTACTCAGCATTCTTAGAAAAGGGGAATAGAGCTGGATTGCATTTTGTGTTGCAGAATGTATTACATCATTAGCGCGGAAGGAAAGAATGGAGAAACAAGAGTTGTTGTGGAAGACGACGAAGAAGGAAAAAAAAACCTGTTATCCCAAAGGACTTGTCGTGTTCCCAGCCACTTCCTTTGCTCTCAGTCATTCACTGTCCAATGGAATCAAGTGAAAATGAATGGAGAACAAGTGTTGCATTTATTTGCATCAAAGTGGGAATGACAACGGAGAACAAGACGACGAGTAACACAAAAAGGAGAAAAAACTGCACGTAAATACGTTCGAATACACAAAATCATTTCCCATTTTTCGTACAAAATACTCAGTCATTCATCCAGACACCCACCCACTTCACTAATCTTTTCCCAATTTTCTCCAAGTGGAAATGGTAGAATGAATGCGAGAGTGGAGCGATGTTGGAAATAACTTGGAGTCGTGTACAAAATTATGACCATTTCCAGTCGATTTTTTTCTTGCATTCATTAACTCATTCAGTACTTTACCATGCCACAACACTCTTCTGCCCTGTTCCATATGCTATTTTTATAAAGACAAAGGAGAAAATAAATGGCTCTTTATGAATCATTGACGCATTCCGTCTGCTTTCACAGAGTTTTCTACCAATGCCACCCAAGTTGTAGTCAACTCAAATAAATTTCCATGATCACACTGACATTCCATTCATTAGCTTTTTATTAATTCACATATTTTTTTACATTCCTACATGAAATCTTTTTTTAGTTTTGCAAGCCAGACAGGATTATTAATTCCTCTTACCATTTTCACTCCTCATTTATGAACACAAAGTGAATGAAGAATACCTTTGTTGTTTCCTTTTTCCTCAAAGAGAAAAAATATAGAAACGTTCAATAGGGATGCATCTCTGTCTAAAAAAATATTGCCCTAGAGAGACCATGTCGGTAAAGAAATATAGACGCACACACGAATATACACTGAATGACATAAAATTCAGCGGTGCATGAATGCAAGTGCGTAGGTGAGAGACGGGAAATAGACAAGCGGAAATAACTAAAAAAAAGTGGCACTGGGAAAAGAGAAAAGCTCAAAAGGAAAAGCATCTAGAGAAGCACTAAAACACTAAAACAAGTTTTTTTTTGCTTTCCTCTTGTCCATACATTCCTAGTTAGCACACTTGTACCCATAATGCATATACATACATATATGTAGTTCCATTTTGCTTGGTGGTGGTGGTGCAGCAAGTAAAGAGCAGTGCATTTCAAGTTTTCATGTCAAGAACTTTGGACGGCTCAATCCATCAAAAAAGGGAACGAGGAATTGTTCAAGAGTGAGCCCATTGTCAGTTTGATATGGAATTGGATAATTTATGAGATGCGCTTTTCCTCCTCCACCATTTAATATTATGCACTTGCTGCACAAGCCCAATTGATTTTTTCCCTTCGCCTCCAAACTAGAATCTTATATTAGTTCAGACACAACCAGAGAAAATTTTATGGTACAAGTTATCGTAGGTAGACGCACGCAGTATGCACCGTGGTTTCAATCATTTAAGCTGTGTCATTTTCCAAAATAAAAGCGATACCTTCTCAAAATTGCCGGCTTTGACAAGCCATTGTTCTCCACTTTCTTTTTTCTTGTGCAGAGAGCTGCTAGCAAAGGATATTTGTAGGCAGCAATGTTGAACCGAAACAAGTGCAATGATTGACATGATACGACATTACCTCGAACATATTATGCAATAACACGATTTTCTCTCTTCCTTTTCTCCGAACATGTGGGGTCTCCCTTTTGTTCTGATCGTGGGTGGTGGTTGCCTAAAAAAGAACCTCTCACTCTGTTTCCACTTCCTTTATCGTCGGAGAACCCAGAGCAGCGTTTTGTACGGTGCAGGAGGGCGATACAACTATGTTATTTTTCGGGGAAATGCACACATTAATTTTCTTATGGAAATGTCAAAGTGAATCAAGTAAAATTGGTCGGTGGTGGCAGCAACCAAAGTAGGCACGCATACAACTCAACTTAATTCCTGGAGACATACAAAATAAAAATATTATTTCTTTCTCGATAATAAGCTGTCAGTGAAGTAGGTATATTATGCGCATAATATATGTTGTTTGTGCTCCTATAATCATAATTCCTGGAGAAAAATAATCAAGAAAATGGGTTCAGGAGTTTTAATTGATTATTTTTCTTTCCTTATGATAAGGATATGATATTTATAAGCATACATAAGCACACCAAATTACGTAATTATATAAGTTTACGGTCAAAAGTAGTGAGATTGAATTTAAAACATGAAATGAAATATGTGCATTAGCCAATAATAACATGTGCCATAATTTTGGAGTATCTCAAACTTCACATGTCAATATTATTTTCAGTCGCAATTATTTAATGAATAATTATCTTTTTCAAATTATTTAACCTTAAATATTACAAAATATTAGAATAGGATATCGAAATTGTTAAAATGTATTGGTCTTCTTGAAGTTTTCTTTTTAAATTAGTCTAATATAACTACCAGAATTAATATAAACATTGTATTTGCCTACGAAAATATAAAAAATGCAAGTAATTTCGCTGATGGGATATTATCTGGGAAAAGAAAAGGCAAACACTTGCACATACATTATACTATAGGATAATGCGTCCACATTATCCTTCCTATATTGTTATCCACACTGCTGTACCCGGAACTCAACATGAAAAAGCAATCGATGGCGACCAAGCGCATTGAAACAAAATATTTTTATGAAGATTGTTGAGACATCCGTGTTGTCTCAACTTGTTTTTGTTTCCGCACACTTTTTCCCTCTTATCATCGTCTCCGAAAATGTGTGTGGTCGAAGCTTGTCTCTTCTTGAAACTCTTTTTGTCTCTCGAACAGGCAACAACCATCTTCTGCACAAGCTCAAGGTAGTCACACTGAGTTAGCGCAACAAGATCACAACAACAAACAGCGATGGAACCTTCTGTGTCGTCTTATCTGAAGACAAAAAACTTTCTTCTTCCACTTCATCATCATCATCATCGCTTCTAACATCATTCTTTTTTCTGCCTAGTTTCTTTCAGAGAAGAAAGGGGTTTTTCCAAGTTGTAACGATTGTGTATGCCTGCGCACTTTCCCCATTCCTTTCCTGATTTCGTCACGGCTAAAAAACTTTTCCTATTCACAACTTACAAGAATGACAACAAAAGCAAAAGGGAAGAAACAAAAAATGGATGGAGAGTGTTTTCTGTGGTTTTTCCTCTTCCTCGTCCTCGTCGCACTTCCTCTTAACATTTCTTCACATACTCCTTCGTGGAACATTGTTTGTGCAGCTTGCGCGCGAGGACGGAAACAGTTGAAAAGAGTTAAGTACTTGAACAAGGAGAAAGGGACATTAAACATGGCCATTCACAGGAGAGCATTATTTTTCAGACTTTGCATTCTCAGAAGAAAAAAAAATATCGAAGAGGAATGATTTGTGCAGAAGATGGTTGTTGCCTGTTCGAGAGACAAAAAGAGTTTCAAGAAGAGACAAGCTTCGACCACACACATTTTCGGAGACGATGATAAGAGGGA
>JAHZNF010001532.1:0-10734 GCA_027744215.1 Troglopedetes dispersus
CTGGATCACACTATTTTTGGACGAGCTTTCGAATGATGTAAGAATTATAGTTGTAGCTAATTTTTTACAAAAGATAAGTGTATACAAATTATGAACTCGCTTATACATGGAGAAGATAGGTAGCAACCTCCCATCTTCTCCATGTTTAAGCGCTTGAGTTCATAATTTGTATACACCCAGATCACAAAACTTGGTATCCATTAGGTGCTGAGAAGGTTCTGGGAGTACCCAAGAGTCCCGGTTGAGACTAAATAAGTACCAAATTATTGCAAGCCAAAGAAGTACTAAACGTGTGCATATGTCAAATAAAGATTGGTACTCATTAGGTGCCCCGAGTACCTCCAAGGTCTACATAGGAACCTTATTAGAACCATTTGGTTTTTTGTATGCTGTTGTACTTTTTAAATGGAGTAGTTTAAAATAATTGTCGCTAATACTACTAAATCTTAGTCGAAGCTAAACATTTATTAAGCCAATATTTAAAGGTAGAACATGACGGCAAATACCATTATCTAGAGTTTGCGTACACACATATATTTGTTAAGATAGAGAGCACATAAAAGTTCAAGTGTACACATTAAAGTAGAGAGCTAGTTTCCGTCAGCTGACAGATCGACTTGTCCGGAATTCTCAGAACTCTCCACATTACGGTCGCTCGATAGCTGCAATGACTGGGAAATCCTGCTGCCAAAAATATATAGTTTTAACAAGAAGCGTTTCCAGTATTTGGTATATATTTTTAGATGTGTTTTCAGAAGTAACTTCATTTGCCGATCCATTTAATCGCGTTACCTTTTTCGGGGTGTCCCTTTTACTGCCAAGCGGGTTGAGGCTTTCTTGATCCAATATTCTACAGCCTTTTCAATTTGGTTATCTTTCATAGGAGCACCCATAGGTTGTTGCCTGACAGCATCTGAAACAAAATTCGCATTACATATAACTACGAAACTCTTTTGATGCCAGATGCTTCATGACTTTATAGCGAAAGGTTACCATAAACACAACTCATCATGTTTGAATCATTAAAACTTTTGCGACCAGTATGTCCTTTGAAAGTAAATTCCAGCATTAGATTATCTGTAAGAATATAGGCCACTATGCGATGAACAATTTGGGTTGGACCGTTCCCACCTCTTCTAGAAAGAACATCTACCTGTAAAACAGTAACAGCATAAAATATTTTCCACATAATAGTAAATTCTGGAAGGACTTGCGAAATTGGAAGGACCCTAATGGTTTCTTACCACTCCACGTTTCACGTCGGCATTATTTTTAATTTCTGAATCAAGCCTTTCAAAATCCTGCAACGTCCTCACTGGCATGGAAATAGACATAGTTGTTTCCTCGTTGCTCCTCGCGTCTGTACTGAGAGTTCTGGAGAGCGCATTAGTACGCAGATAATCCAAAACTAAATCCAGCTTCGTTATTATGATCTCCTGGTTAACCTGGAGGGCTCGAATATCCTCACGATCTGCACGAAACTTAGGAAATGATTTGTGTCACATTTGCTTAAATCAAAATATATTTTAAAATTATGTCAACCTTGAAAATTGGAAGAAGCTTGAGTGGCACCAGGAGCAAGGTAGCTACCAGAGTGACCCCGAATTTGTGAGAATATAGTTGAACCTGTAAATATATGTCCTGTAAATAAAGAGTCAAATATAAATCCATATAAACGAAATTGATAAGATGTCTACCGGGTTCTATCCAATTATTGACATCGGACACGTCCATCCTACTTTGAATATGTTCCGGGGAAAGTGAAATAACATTATCTACGGCAGCCGGCAATCCGGTTACCACGTCATGAGCTGGCCACAATATATTTTCATCTTGAGTTTGACCTCCAGCATCCTATATCATTAAAAATAAAGGGAAAATATCTGATGATTGTTCACGAAATTTATACGTGTAGTAAGTAACTCCTTTAATGGCCATTAAAATTTACATTGAGCAGATCGGCAACTGCCACCAGGCTGGGCTGCGGACTTCGAGGATTGCCAACCGGAATTATGGGAGGTTGCGGTGGAGGAGGCAGGCTTGGTACGCGTGCTGTTTTCTGTCTTGCTGGTTTTGGCCTTTTAGGTTTTACAAATGTGTCCAAATCATCTGAACCGCTCGACTCCGATCGCACATCCAAATTCTGGCGCTTTCGGAATTTATTGCTTGATTCCTCACTAGAGAGTTCCGATCCGTCCAATGCTCTGGGAAGCTTTGACCTTGCCTCCTTGTAGGAATCTGGTCGAAGGGAAGAAAAGAAAGGTCATTGATTTTATATTTTTATGTATTAACCTCGATTTGCACTGCAAATCTGGAATCAGGCAAAAATAGAAACTAAAATTAATAATTGAAACTTACTGAAGAAGCGTCCTCCGACGATGTGCACTTCATACACAAACCAGGTGGAGGGATCAGGTCTCTCTCCCGCCTTCAGGGCTGCAGACAATTGACCCGAGTTCCTCCAAAAAGGGGGCCAAAAACATTTTGTGCCCGTTACCCAGTTTTTGTGTACAATGGCTACCTCCTTCTTTCCTGCAGGACCAGGAAATTCGGCAATACCGAACATTTTAATTCTGGGCGTGGAGCAGCGGGAAGACTATATAAGAACTAGAGTTTCTGTATAGCAAAGCTTTCCCGATCACGTCGGAGGAATATACCACTTGTTCCTCTGACACAGATGAGAACTTTTCAATTCCAATTAGTTGAGATGGGCAGGGAGATGTATAAAGGCTCGCTGATTGCAGTAACTTTCTTCCGGTTAATTTATACACACCATTGTCATTAAATATGTCACTCACAACAAAAACAGCACCATTCAATAGGATACACACATTGTTGCCTTTTTTGTTGGTCAAATTAAATTCTTTGAAGAAGACACGGTCAACAGGGCTCGAACAATTCAAATCAATTTCATGAATACGGTTATGGACTTGTTCCAAAGGCTTGTTACCGGAGCGAACAAGTCTCTTGATTCCTCCTAAATAATTTTCAAATCTGAAAGTACTGAAGTCATCTAAAACACCAAACCTTCTAGAATCCTGAGTAATGTGTAAAAGGTTGTGTATATTGTAAGACAAATTCTGCTGCCCGTACAATTTTGGGAATTGTTCCACAAAGTAGACTAATAACTGTTCTGCATAGTTTGTATATTTTGGCTGGAATCTTGGCGAACATAAGATAGACGTAGCTAAATGTAAACACAGAAAATGTGTAAAGTAAACTTTTGGAAGAAGAGACTCCAACACATAAGGACCTGTGTACAGCAGGAAGCTTCTATATTCTGTTGCCTTCCAATTTTTCAGTTGCGAGATGCTGCGTGGACGCCTGGAGAATTCTACTGGAAAGCAGGACTTCAGTTCTATCAAGTATTTGGAAAGTTGATTCACACTTCTTGCCGGCAATCTGAATTTTGAGACTGGACCTTTTATCCACAAATTTATCAGCTTTCGCGTGGCACCTAGGCAGATTAAATGTTGGTAGTCCAGTGGAAGTTGATTTATTACGTCAATGGGTAACCTCAGCAGCTCCGAATCAATCCCTAGATGATGCTCTTCATTTTCTCGTGATCTAAATGCAAGGTCAGTGCGCAAAGTACCGGTCACCTCAGGGAACGTCACGCGATGATTTATATAGTCTCCTTCTACAGTACACTTCTGGCACCCGAAATATCCCGTATGACCTTTCACATTTAAAATAAAAGCACGAGCTGGCGCATCACAAACGACACTATGAACTTTAACATTTATGCGCTGCTGAGTGCCATTAGTAACAATTGAATCACAGTTTAATATGTCATCAATTGCCTCATGCAAAAATGCGTTAGAAGATGATGGCTTATCCTCCCCAAAATACAGACCTAAAACAAATGGTCTTGATTGAGGAATATCGGTGATATATCCAAGTATTGGCCAGAATTGTTGAGAGCTGCTTCTAGAGATGGGTAGCCCATCAATGTTTAGCTGAAGATTGACCTCCTTTATCTCACAGTTTTCTTGGCCGATGATTCTTGCTAAGGATGTGCAGAGATCAAAATGACAGTATTTTCCGGGGTGAACAACCTTACTCTGCACCGCTCTGGGGGTTTTAAGTAGTGTTCTATGATCTTTTGGAATACTTGAGAAGCAATGATGTTTCTTCAAAATTAACAATAATTTGTTTACTGCTTCCCCTTTAACTTGATGAGTTACAGCCCAGTCACTAATATATCCCTCCAATTCCTTTCCACTCGAAATTTTTGGTTGGCACTCAAACGTTGATTGATGTGTTTTGGCTATCGTGTTGCGTTGCACTACTTGGTCAAGTTTCTCAGGTAAATGAATAACTGTGTCACTTTCGCAAGGATATGCTGGAGTATCTGATAGTTCAAGCTCAGCTGCCACGGCATTTGAATTCTGAATTGTTGGCGCACATTTTAGCAAGCCAATTGTGACTGGATTAGGTCTCCGTCTTAAACTAGATTTCAACTTGAGTTTTTTTACAATATTACGGCGGTCTTGTCTGCTCAATGTTGTTTTGCCAATGGATGGCATGATTATAAAATGTTAGTGAAATTGAAAATGATTTTGTTTTCAGTCGGTAAATATTTTTTAAGTTTGCTTTCCCACCATGCCGAGAACTTTAGGATCCTAACTAGCACCTTCAAAGCACGCTAAAAATGCCAACATCACTTTTATGTAACTTTGATCCAAATTATTCGGTACTTATTCGGGGCTGGAAGGACTCGGAACTTTAGGAACTTCAAGGGTGCTTCTGGTACCTTCTCAGTACCATCTTATGCTGCCTTGTGTTATTTGGGTATATGCGTGTAATTTAATTTTTTCCTCACTCATCTCTCAAAAAGCCACTCAACTCTCCTTTCGAATTACACTGCTCACGGTTTTTTAGTGAATGCCATCCCATTCCAACCCGCATTATTATTATTATCAGTATCACGCAGGCATTCCTAGTTATAGTCACATTCACTTCTGCTGGCTTTTTCCTACAGACTTCCTAACAACACCAAACATTATGTCTGCTTCTATAAAATTGCAAATCCGAGTAAGCGAAGAAAAAATACCTCGGTGATTTTATTCAAACCAGAATGCGGAATGAAACGGAGGAAAGAAAAAAAGTGGCACTCATCTGGCCTATTAACAGAATTGTGTTTTTTGTGGGGAAATAACAACGCGAATTTGTATAAACAAACGGAACAAGACGTCTCACCGAAGAGGAGATAGAAAGTACCACTAGCATTATAGATTAGGTATACTATACTCAACTCAGCTCACTCTTGAGACACATATTGCATTTCCCATTAAATTAAGCCAAACGACCTAATACCGCTGAAGGAAGAAGCTTAATAGTAAATACCGTGATCGTCTCATCATCAGCATCAGCAGGATCACACCAACAACAGCGGAAGGAACAAAGCTGTGAAATTGTAAAAAAAAGACGAGTAATAAAACGGAGAATAATGGTGCACAGGGGGAGATGGAGACAATGATACATAAAATGCAAACAACAACAGCGACCAACTTAGAGATAAAACCACTACCAGAATTAAGTCAATATTGTCATTTGTATTGCCTCCTATTTTTAACATTCAATGTCTGACTTTCATAGGAACAGATGAGTAGGAAAATCCTCTGCAGTTTTCAAAAGTGCAGGTTAATCCTAAACCAATCTTAACCTGAACTATTTTTAATTCCAGAAAGCAGGAAGTTCACAGGAGTATATTTTTATAAACTTTAAAAGAATCTTTATGCCTCTTGTTGAGGTACATAAAACCTTTTAAATGAAAGTCATTGAGAAAAATATGGTTGTGTACATAATACGTAGCTACACTGCGGTAAATTACGCATACTTTTCAATGCACAAATATTTTAAGCGATTTATCCATTTATTTTTCACTTTTGTCAGACATCCAAATTGTAGGTAGGTATATGGAAATTTATCTCCTCCAGTCTCATCTAACTGAAAGCTAAATTGAATGGTGAAGCTATGCGTAGCGTGGATTGCGGATTTATGCGGATGAAAGGCGAGGCTTTAGTTATCGTACAAATACCATGTGCTCAGGTTGATTTGATGAGATGATAAATATAAATTATGAGACGAAACGAAGTTGAAACGGTTAATAAACAAATGGGATCTAGTTCCAATCAGATGAAATGCAGGATAGCAGGGAAAATGTTGAAAAAAATTAAACAAGGCAGGAGGAACGGCTGCAGAGGAACACGCGTGTGGTTCAAGATTTGTTTTAAATTTCGTGAACCTATGCAAATGGTGCATGCTGGCAACTCTTTGAAAAATTACGATATTTTAGCAGCATGGAAAAGTTGAAATGAATTAGAGTGCAGAAATCTAAAACTCCGAGCCAGGTTTCTCGCCGAGAGAATGTATGGAAAATAAAACGGCTTCATTTTAGCTCATGACTTCTTTCAAATGAAATATCATAATCCACGGCTAGATAAATCTTCATTTAGACGCATCCTAATTCAATAATGAAATAGCTTTCTGCAGCTGTTTGGCTTATTTCTCCGTCTTATACCTTGGGAAACTTCGGCATTCTAATTGTAGCTTATCACTTTTCTACTAAATGTGATGCAGACTGTGATTTCTTCGCGCTACTTTGAAGCTAGCCATGACAAACAATCGTTTATTCAAGAAAGCGCCGCATGTTCCTGTCCCAGCAGTAGCTTACAAATTTTTTCTTAACATTTAAAATAACATTACAGAAAGCTATTCAGCCTGATAATATCAACTTAATTGGACGGGAAAATTAATAAATGTTTTGCTAATATTTATTTAGTCCAAACATTCAGGTCTGTGCCACGAGCCCGAGCCAAGTGTAAATACATGCGCCATATTCCACTTACAGAATTTATAGTGTGAAGAAAGACATCAGATTCAACAACCCATCTCCTTATATATTCACACTAGTCAGTTATTCAGTATCATCCGCACAGGATCACTTCCACTCCATCACTTCTTCATTGCGGATCTAAATTAAAAACATATACACTGCCAGCTTCACTCCTCTCTCTCTCTCTCCCTCTCTTCACTAATAATCCCAACTAATACACGAAAATAATGCGAGTGAACACACAACCCAACTTGTCAAGACCAAAAACAAAGAAGCAAAAACGAACACCAGCTTTCACATTTTCGCTATGTAGAACACCGACTTTTTATGCCACAGCTCCACGGTTTCTGTCCGCTGCAATTCTGCGAACTGAGTTTTTCACACACTGTCATGTTTAAAATTAACTCAACACATCACATCATCACCCTGAAAGGCACAAGAAATACCACCACCTCCCAGCTGCGCGTCGCGGTATATCCCCTGTACGTGCGGATCCGATCACAATGATTCGAGCAGAGTGGCATGATAATATACCGTTACTAATTGAAAACTGTCATCGGTGCATCTCAAAAAAATCTTGTAATGTAAACTTGTCCTCCACTGACTCCTTAATAACACTCACCATTCCGACAGAATAGGTTCATAGAGCTTTAATTTGTGGAAGAACATGTGCTCTAAAATAAATTGTATGCAGATACTATACCACGTCTGTATTTTATGTTCTAAATGGTTGTTAAAAGTTTAGAGCTTAACGGGGTCACTGGGCAATCTCTTATCGATGTGGCAGAGGAGAGTACACCTTTAAAAACCCATTCCAAAGACTTAGAAAATAATAAACTTTTTCTGCCGGTTTGAAAAAGTGGGTATAAAAAATAGTAACTATAAATTGAAACCGCAGCAGGTGTCCCCTTTCTCCTCTTCCCTACAAAATCTTGTGGAGACATAACTGTAAAAAAACTTTTGTATGCAGAAGGACTGAGGAAATAGGAGGAGTTTCCAGTTTGGCTTGGCTAGTTGCTCACAAGACAGCATAACGGGAAAGAGGCGTGTTTTGGTCTACACATTAGTTCCTCTATGACGACTCTAAGATGATGACGATGCCATTTTGCAAAAAATAAAATGAATGTCTGGGAAGCAGCAAAGATCACACTTTTGCCCGTAGAAAGAAAAAACAAAGATTTGGAGACTCTCACAGAAGGAAAAAGACACTTTTTGATGGGAGTTTTGCAACAGAGCAAAGGTTCAACTTGTTCCTGCTAAAAACTTTTTTCCCGTGTTGGTGTCTCTGTGCGCCTTCTTCTCTCAACTTTTTTTTATATAAAAGTCCCCTTAAAATTCCATTTCATTTAGCGAATTTCAAAACCTCGCTTTGATTACATCCGTTTGCGCTACACTTTGTGGTCTCCTTTTCTACCGTCTGCTTGTTTGTCATTATTCTGCTTTCTAGTCTTACAAAATGTCTCTTTCTTCCTTTTCCCATGTCCACCTCTCCACACACACAATATGTATTTACATTGGTATGTTCATAGTAGTGCTAGACAAAGTATACATACAAATTATAATAACGAAAGAACAAACAACAATCCAATTCCAATTTTGAGCTCCTCTTCTTTCACTTCTTCCCCTCTTCTCCTCTCTCAACAACATTTTCAAGAGTAAACTTTCTTTTAATCTGCGTAACAAAATTGAAAGAAGATGCAGAAAGTAGGAAATACCACTGGCATACCACACTCACAACGGACGGGACCAGCAGCGTACCACTTTTTTCAGAAGGAGAGGATCCGCCGACGTAATAACGGTCTAAACTGTTTCCTTCACTCTTCTCTGAACACTCACTCATTCAACAAGAGCAAAAAAAGTGGCAAAATGATGGAGGGGAAGCAGAAAGTTATCTTTTAAAAAGTATTACTTCTTCCTCTTCTTCTTCCTTAACTTAATTTGAATGAATGGTTGAGTCGTGCCCAAAAAGCAAGCGGCTGTGTGTGTCTGCAAATCATATGCATATGTAACGTTGTTGTCAGTGTGGTGGCGGTTCGTGCAAACACAATCTTTTCATTCTTGTTTCACTATATAAAATTACGTGGAAAAATAATCCGGAACAGAAGCTCTAAAAATCTATGCATATTTACAAACGTTTCCAATCTGATGATGAAAACTTAATATACATTTTTTTAAACGATGGGAGCAACACTCTCTGATGGCTCCCGCTTGAGTTCCAAGCATCTTCATTTGAGATTTGAGAAGAAGAAGAAAAAAAAACAAGAGGAAAAAAAACTATCAACTTTGTCTACGTGCCAAACCGAATAAATCTTTGGTGTCTGTTTGGGAGAACCATCTTTTCCACCATGTACACGCCCCCGCAGCACAAACAGAAAAAATATGCACCCGTCATCGTCATTTCATTGGAATTGATATGTTCAGAAGGCATGAAGGAACTAAAAGCACAATACAAGCTCGACACGAAGTAATAAGCTTGTTCCTTTTGATCTACAAGTTTTCCGTTGAGTGTGCGAGCGGAAGCGGGCTTAAAAGCGAAATGAAGGTTTGAGATTGAGCAAGAGACAACAAATATTTTATGGTAATAATCATAACAATAATAATTATAATGAAGGGGAAGACGAACTCTTCCAACACAACTTTTAGCTGCTTCAATCTAAAAACTCGCATTTCGTGTTATGAATACTTATTAATATTACAATTATTATGCTTATTTCACAGTGACTGATACAACACAGCTCAAGAACCGGATACACCATTGATAATCATGGGCACATCCCAGTACTCGCCAGGGAGAGTTGTAAATATTTATTAATCATCAAACAAACAAGCGCGATGATGATAACTAATGAAGAAGGAGGTGAGAAAAGGAAGGAGAATGAGCCGGGATTAATGAAACTTTGATTTATTCTATTTTGAGAAAAAGAGACACACGAAAAGGGATTCGCATGAGACGGTTTCTGTGAGCTAAAACAGCGTCTTAAGGGAATATCATGAATGAATGATGAAGATTATGATGAAATTAGTATGAAAAGGATGCTCCTACCTACGCACACAACAGACTCAAGGTAAACGCTATTTCCTCCATTCAAAGTTTTTGCGAAAAACACGAGAGAATTATTATTTTTATTTCCGCCCGACTACTATTTATTCGTGTGAGCACACGTGTGTGCGTGGTGAGTTCCGTTCCAAATGAAGTGTGTTCGTCCTACACAATGCATTTTAATAAGTCCCACAAAATATCAACTATTCAACGCATATTTGTGTGCAGATATGATATGATAGGTGCATGCATATATTTAGCTGTATCCGCGGGTAGGTTGGCAGGCTTTTTTTGTGGAACTAGACATTTTAGACAGACGGAGGGATGGGATGTAAAAAGATGAAGCCAATTCCCATTTCGAGGGGATCATTTTGGAAATGGAAATTTCAGAGGAAGTTGTTGTTGTGCTGCGGGTTAGTTGGCGTGTACACGCTCCATGCCAAAGAGAGACCTGATGTTCCATGATTATGATGATGATCATGGCAATGATAAATCAAAACAAGTTGGCAGTCTTCTGTATCATATCATCGTCATCATCTCTCTTATCCATCGCTTCCTGTCTTTCCTTTATTATTACTTCACCTGCTGCTCATCACCTGCTTACTTTCCCATCTATAAAAACCTTCAGAAAGAGTTGCTTCCCAGTGACACTTCCACACGAAAAGTGCGGGATAGAAGTATTTATCTATATTCAGGGTGGATATTACAGGAGGGGAATTCAGGAAATGAATGGTATCAATGTAAAATCTACCGGGTACATATATACATGTATGTATATATGTATTCTAAAGAGTATTCATGTCTTTCGTCAATAATAGCTGAGATATAGCTTGCATGGAACTTTTATATCTCA
>JAHZNF010001533.1:0-11102 GCA_027744215.1 Troglopedetes dispersus
CAATAAGTTGCCATTTCCTCTGAACAATGGTAGCGCACTTCCACTGATTTTTTTTCGGCCGATATGGCAGTGTGCTTTTTAATAAATAAACACTCGTAAATAAAAAGCAGGCGTCTCTTCTCCTCATCTCATGAGCTACACCCGATCCGCTCCACTTTTTTCTTGACTTTCAGCTTTTCCGAAAAAAAAACTGAAATTTGGAAAAGCAAGCACGTTATTCATTATTCTTGAGTTCACACACTAAAGAGAAAGCATATTATTTCTTTCTTCGAGGCTAAACTGAACGGAAGTCAAAGCCCTGGCCCTGATACTTCATTTCAGTGGAGCGCTACGCACAAAACCAATTGATACAGGGAGTGAGCACGACGTCTTGAGATGGAGAAAGGAAAAAAAAAGATGCTCTCTCATGTTAACCAACCTTCTTTTCAAGTTGATCCATTACGCCCTTTGATGAGGTTCCAGATCAAAAGCTGACAGAAAATAAATGATTTCCAGGATTTTCTTGGGTGTTACACGGAATACCGTACTTTACCAACTTTTTATTTGTAGACGCAAAAAAGTGAAACATTTGTGCCCCGTAGTGGGTTCATATCAGTAGTATCTATAAATGATTAAAGCAATGCGAAATTTTGGTTAGATAACCTCACGAGGAGTGCCTTGTTTTTTTTAGCCACTTAAAAAAACCAACAGGAGAAAGGAAACAAGTTTGGGGTAAAGTAAGACACTGGTCTATATATCATCTACCATTATTACTTCCTTTTCAAGGAAGTCCTAAGTGAATTTACATAATCCATGTGAGTTTACATGGTAGAGTGAGCACATGACTTTTCCCTTATTTTTTAAGCTCAAACTCTGTACAACAAAGTGGAAAGAGTAGTTTGGAATAAAGCAGAAGTCTGGAGATTTTTTTTTCGCTCAGCACCAAAATGAAAGAAAAAAGGGAGTTTCGTGAAACATTTCACGGGAAAATGAAAATGTGAAACAACAACGAAACTCTCCGTCATCATTTAAAACTTTTCAAATGTGGAAGGTTTCTATCTCCTTTTTTTTCTAAAATCGGGACAACTCTTAAATGATGGTTTCTTCCGCGCAGATGAAACTGCGGAGCTTGCATGAGAACTGGGAAAAAACTTGTCGCTTTGTCAGCTGGGCATTCTTGCAAGAGGAAAAAAAACTTAAAGTAAGTTTGCTTGTTATAGAAATTGCATAACAGAATGATAATAATCATTCGTAGAAAAAAATGGTTCAAAACTACCTCTGTTAAAAGCATGGAAGGAAAAAATAAGACAATGAAGCGCTGAAAGAGTTTCAAGCTTTTTCCAAGCGCAAAAACAGGGTTTTCCGAGGGGAAGGATTTTCCCTAAATTTAAATTTTAAATACAATTGAGGCCATGAACTAGTTTGACCGTTGGAAAATACTCAGAAACACACAAAGTTTAATAAGTTGAATTAGAGTGAAGAGAAGTTTAGAAGCCGTGTGTGTACCTGAAGACAATATGGAGCACATCATTGCCAGTTTCATATGGATGAAGTTTGTTTGCAGGTAATAAACCGGAATGACCCAGAACAAAACAACTCTGGCAATGTTCAATGTGCGCTTCGCGGCCAACAACTATAGAGCCTCTGCAAAATGAGTATTTATTTTACGTTACTACAAAATATCCAGAGAAATTGGTAACATGAGAGTTTCACAAAGGTGAATTGGGACGATCCACTATTCACAACTGATAAAGCAGTTTAACCACATTTTAAAAGGGTTTACCAAAAATGCTTCATTAAATAAAACTGTAAAAATTGGGTGAGGTTATCAAAGGAGTGGAGCGAGGGTTCTATTATTGCTTTGGTAGAAAATAGGATTTGGAGAAATACGTTTTTATATGCTTATATCCATTTGTAAAACTGGCACGAGTACCCAGTAGCCTACCCTTGGCTAAATAATATTGTTTTCTAGTGAATCCGGTCAACAGTTTAAAATTGCAAATCGGATGGATTCAAGGATTCCTGCTTAATGCATACTTTTCAAGAATCCTTGCACGAGAAAAATGGAAAATTACTCCGTTTATTTACTTGATTTGAATAAACTATCTGTGAAAAAAACCAAAGTCCTTCGAAACATTAGAGAAACTGAATAAAAAATAACGAAGAGGAAGCAACCATACGTAATACTGAAAGATTAAGAACTAAACTGTTGAGAAACGACATTGAGAGAAATTGAGTACAGATTACATGGGTTACTTACGACGTACCTGGAAGTATTTGGAAATTGAAATGCAAAAGGGAAATAAAGCTCGTGCATGATACATCAAAATTCAGAACATCATTTATCATAATAGAGGGAGAGTTATGGAATGGTTTGTTTTCCTGACAAGAATACATAAACGACCACATTCGACCAAAACCTTGTGTACATTAGCGGAGGATTTTTTTATTGTTTACTCATAAAATATTGCCCTTCCTTCTTATCTCCATGCTGTGTAAACGAGGGAAAGGCCTTGGAGAAATATATATCTACCAATTTTGTAAAAAAAATTGTGGATAGTGCATTCTGCGCTCAATTATATTCAATAGTTTAAGACAATAATTATTCACCTGAAATTTCTCCAATGCATGTTTGGATTGATTGAAAGGTAAATTAAAAGTCTCGAATAAAAGAGCCCTTTATTGGCATATTTGGCATTATCATCGATAGATAACCCATAACTTGGCTGGTGTTCCTGCTCTTGCCTACCCCGTCTTGAAACTGTTTGCTCGCGAATTGAAAGTCACTTGATTTATTTACAAAATATCAACGTTGCTGTCCAAACAAAGGCAGAACGCGGCAAGAAATAATTTGTTTTCATAAAACTACAAAAAATGGAGTCCTTGTCCCTAGCTGACACTGTCTTACCAAATGCCCTTTATGAATCGGTGCACATGTCCGACAAGGTCCTTTGAGAGGATCTTCAAAAATGCCTCGCTCATGTTTTCCCTTTCTATTTATGTTTCTCTGTCTTAAAAGGTACACATACTCATTCCACGAGTATTCCTCTCAATCCCTGCATGTCCATCTTCTGCGTGTCCCTTGCGTGCTCCCTTTCGTTGACATCCATAATGTCGGAAGAGAAATTTATTTAGCATTCTTTGAACAAATTACTTAAACATACAAGCAATTTTCTTGGACGCTACATTAGAAAAGGGGAAAAGTGCACAGCGAAATATACATACTACATGTATGTGAGAGTACATGTTGTTATTATTATTTTTTTGTCCTGTTGCAACTATTTATCTTGTCCTCCATTTATTTATTACCTCATTAGTGAAGAAAGAGAAAAAAGACCCATTCTACTTTCTCTCCGGAAAGAAATAAGTGTGTGGACTTACCTACTAGGATGTACCATGTAGCCCGGAATCGGTGGAGTGTGCACAGGAAAAATGGAAGTAGTAAACGACTGTCATTCTGGCATGACTCTTCCATGCGTGCATATTTACTGACCAGTCCAAGGAACAGCGAGCATTTAGAAAAAAAGATGAAAGCAGAGTGAAAGCATCTCAACTCTTGTGTTTCGTAGCGTATCCTCTGGCTCTGATTGATCCATGTAAAGACAAGATCTGAGGACCAGTTTGCTTTTACGCATGTGAGCATAATTATTTTCATGTTGAGATCCTGATACTACAATAACAAAATGCCAAAGTCATTTGGGTTTCAAGGAGAAGGATTAATCTGCTTTTGCTTACATTAAATTCCCCTCCCCGCTCACTATTTGCAATTTTCGCGACAAGTGTGTCAGATTTATAGACCTGCGTGACAACACAGGACATTTCCCTAAAGCCAACTGAAAGGAGGAGTAGCATCAAAGGGAAAGTGAAATTTTCTTTCAAAGTCATGGACCTGCACGAATGTGGGTGGTGATATCTTGATGACAGTAGAAAAATGTGGGAGGAGGGTGAAAGGACACGAAGACGTTCCGGAAGCGGTGTCCTTGAGGGAGTGCATGTGTGCTGCATTGAAAAGTTGCTATAATATTGCTGCATCTGAATGATGAACTTTTTTTGTTGAGAAGATTGAGTGGACTACTCTACTCACTACCCATTACTTTCTTCAAATGTCAAAATGATAAACTCAGAGGTGTTCCGGTGATGACAGTGGTCATCATTTGTCTCCATATTTCTGACTTTTCAGTATGTTGAAGCGATTTTGAGAGGTTTTCAATTGTACAAGGCAATCTATTTGGTTTAAGTTGTATTATGTTTTCAAGGATAAGACCATGAGGTCCTCATGGTCTTATCCTCATGAGGAATGCTGACCACAATCCTCATGATGAGGATTGTGGTCAGCATTTTGGCTAGGGAATGAGCAGGAGGCGCCATAATTTACATGGGGACTTTCCATATATGTATCAATTTCACTCACAATGTTAAGTATTAATGTTAATTGATTGGAAGTTTATATTTGTAAGAAAAATTTACGTCATAGATGGAATAATGCACTTTTAAATTGGCTCGAGTTGAAATTAATTGAAATAGGTAATTAAGTTATAACTTTGCCCCAAAAAATGGATTGTTTGGTTAGTCATGGAACGAACACTGACATGATTTTTTTAAATGCAATTTGTCTTCCCTTATAAATTTGACAGATAATAAAAACTTTGATTAAATTATGTTGTTTATTATTGGAATTTAAATAGAATATTTTATGAAATGCGCAATAGCCAAATTAGTTTACTAGAATAACTTTATCGGTGAACGATGAAAATAGCATGGCTTTTAAAAAAGTGCATGTCTGATGTAGTGAAAGTTGCAGAATGGCAGTAAGTGTGGCACGACGCCACTACCCTTTGCGTCCCACTCCGCTTATCTCATTCAACAGTTCACTTTTAATTTCAAGCATTAGCACCAGCGCAGGAGTTCCCCCGTAGTAATGCTAATTGAAAGTGGTGCAGCTCAAGATGATAAGTAACAGGGTACTGTATAGTCTTGCGAGGTACCTTCGGGTCACATCTCGGCTATGTTTTTCCATTCCTTTCGAAGTAGTAAAACATGGTGATAGTAGTTTTAAGCTGCGTATGTGCACAGATGCGATGAGCGTCATTCTTTTCTCCATCAATTTCTCCCTTCAATTTGAAGCCACGACCTACTCTTTCCTTCGACTTTGTCAAATGCACATCGCAGGAAACTACACTGGTATTCATCATTACGTCATTCACTGCTTCAATATGGTTGGATTTGGGTATCCAGTTTACCTCCAACTCTTTCTCATGGTTTATGGGAAGCATTTCTGCAATTTCTTCAATCAAGTGGCCGCCTACGACTCTCATCTGAGACGTAAGTGTTAAAGCAAAACTAATTTTATGTCCACTAATTAGTTAATTATTTTCAAAATTAAAATGGCCAACATAATTAATATGTGAAGGGCGCTACTGGAATAAGAGCTCTTCAAGCGGTCTGGACTATTTGGAGTTTGGCGTGACCACCATAGTTCCGTTCGTGTATCTGCAAGGCTGCTGCTTCGGTCTCTTCTCGCTGATGAAACCCACGAAGCCCTTCTTTCACTGCAGCATTCTGATGGAGCTGGGTTGGCCGTTGTGGACACAAATCCCTTTCAAAATCTATGAGTGCTTGATTTTCCTCAATTGCTGGAACGTGATTGTCTCTGTTTGGCTCCCGATGTGCTCCGTGGTCTATGCCGTGGTTCGCTGGGTCCCTGAACTGGTTCAATCAGACAAGATGAAGGGGAGGAAGGCTGATGATAAGATTCGCGACATTTCCAACTCGCTCCCTATCTACAAAGAGTTGTTTATGGCGTTCGACAGGTTCAACTCGCTCACAAAGGTTTGGATAAGCGGAGTGGCCTTCTTCACCGGGAAGTTTGTTGGGGTCTACATGGGCTTCGCTTCCATCAGGCTGGCCATAGCTCAAACCCTCCCTTGGAATCAGTACATAGCGTATCCCACCTCCTGCATATTCCTCCTCCTCCTGTTCCTCTTTGTGGCACCAGAGGTAGAGAATGTGCACACCCACTCGGGACAATACATCCGTCAACTGAGGTGGCATAAAAGTAAGATTCTGAGAAGACACATTCTCGCACTCCCACCAATGGCTTGTTGGATAATGGATTTCTTTCACTTCGAGAAGGGCAGGGGAATCGAAATTGTTCACGATATTGTGAACGAAATGGCGGATTTGATTATTGGTGCTGGAATCTAATTTAGAAAATAATTTGCACTAATCAAATCACTCACTAATTAATATTCACATATCTATCTGTATAAGAATTGTCAAGTATTTATATCACAAGCCAAAATTATACATAGTACCACATTGACCTAGAATAAAAAATGTTTGTAATCCTTTAGCCTTATTTAATAAAAGTTGCAATCGGGAGAAATTTTAATCTGGCATGATAATGTGGGTTTTCATTTGCAATTACTTGGTTTATCTAATCCCAGCAAAAGGAAAAGGAAGCTCTTTTTGGACATGTTTGCAACTACTCCTACTTTTTGTTATTTTTTCCAGACATCGTCACCATCCAAATCATCCGTGGGGTCCACACTTTGAAGAGAATGTAGTGAACATCACTGTCCGGGAATTTCAAAACGTTCACCTAGACTGTCGCGTTGGGCTTATTGAGGATAAACTGGTAAGTACCTAAACTTGTGGAGATCGTAAGTGGGCCACTGAGCCACTTCACTCATATTAATAATACACACAAGTACATTAAAGGATTACATTGAAACAAGAACCTTTGCCCATCCACTCTGATTATTACGCTAATAGTCTTTTCTTCCTCAACTTTATTAACTACTCATCAGGGAGAAAGTGAACAAAATGAGGGATTGTTGTTAAGTAAAAGTTTGAGAAAAAAACTTGATAATCCTCTTGTTCGTGATTGAAACAGACAGACGTAGCGATTGCCTTATTTTGTACTTTGTAGGAGCATAGAGAACAGAGAATTGCAGCTTCGACGATGACTTCTTTCTTTCTATTTCCATAAGGTTCAATGACTAGTCTTTCACCAGATATCATTAAATGACGAGTTGTTAAGTGGCAAAAAGGAGGAAACTTTTCTCTGTCCCGCTTCCGTACCTTTTTCCTCTGTCAAATAAAAAGGGAACAGTTTCCTGATACAACGCAAACAAATAGCAGGCTAAAATAACTTTTCCTCTCCTTTTTTTGTCTCTCTTCTCCTGTTAAAGTTGAAAAGTGCAATGATACTTTTAGATAAAAAAAAGCAAAAGGGAGTAATAATAATGATGATGATCATAGTCGGGAGCAGAGTTACCCACTTTCTTCCCTCACAAAAAGTTTTTTTTCTTCTTTAAAGCTCCCACAGCGAAAAAAAAAGAAGAAAAAAGGCTGCCATCAAAAGAAGTGATGGGAGGGGAGGATGGGTAAAGCCCAAGAAAAAAAAATCTTAGCAAGCAAGGGTTCCCCATCACCAATTTATTTTTTTTCTCTCTTAGCTTCCGCACATGAACGTTTTTGAAGTTGAACTCGATGAAAAGAATATGTATATTTGTATAAGTGAGTGAACCGCCATCTGGCTCAGGATAGGGACTTCTTACTTGAATTTCTCTCTCCAAATTTTGTTTTACAATAAAACAGGTAAAAACCAGAGAAGTATCTGTCAATTACATTCTGTCAAGTGCATTACATAAAATGTGGGACGAACTCATGGCCAAACTAACGAGATGCATTATTCTCCGAATAGTAATATTAGAATTTCTTATCCTTCCTTAAAGAAAATTGCAACCTCGTCCTCACATCAGTTTTCGTTCCTGTGATATGAGTGATATGTGCCACTTTCTGCGCCTGTCATCTGAAAGAAAAGAGAATGCATTTTTTTCTGCTGATCTTATCAGCGCGTGGAGGCCACGTCTTACATATATCATGTTTCATTTCATTGTGGCGGCGTGTCTTCTTAGTAATCGACCCCTTTACACTTTTCTCCATGCAAGGACGAGGCTGTTCCCCACAGCAAAAAAATTGGATACAATGAATTCCTATTGCTGCCAAACAAAATTTCAAAAGACTAGTGAACCAACGTGTACAGACACATACTATGCAAGTAGCCAGAAAAGAACGACAGAAAAGTGCAGTTTACTTTCTCTCTCTCCTTGGAAGACATTAGAGGAGCCACGCTCCCCGCCAACAACAATACTAATATTTATGTGTAAAGGCTTTCTCCCCAGATTCCTCGCATGACTGAGCCAAGAGGAATGAATAAAAAGCGAACACCGGAAAATTTCGTGATTTGGAGCGCATCCAAATATCTTTGCATTTTTATATGCCGAATAAACCCAGCACAATTTGTGCGAAATTAGATAAACTCTATTACAACGTTGTAATAGTGTACATGCGATCCAAAGACGGACACACTATCTGTGCAGTGATAGGACGCGTGCTACGTTATTGTTCGACTGGACGTGAAAATACAAACATAGCCAAAAAAACTAGAATACCATTAGCATCACGACATGACTGACTGTGTACACATGCATACCTAAAGTGTATGCTTATAAAAGGTACCTTATCGTACTACCGGAAGAGCAGAGGAAATTAAAGAATACAAAAAAGTGATAACTGTAACGGAAAACGTTTTCAGCATCCTCCATAATCCTCCTCCGTCCAAAAACTGGATATTACAGGTTCAAAAAAAGTAAACTAATTTTGTTGTACCTACAAAGTGTATTCCAATATGGAACAAATTTTCCTGATGGCTTTCTGGGCTTCTCTGATCATGGAGAAAGGTTTTCTGGCAATACGGTAATGAAGCATAGTAAAAATACAAAGTGACTAGTCTAAGCTGCCGGTAAATTGCAGGGTGATAATTTAAACCGACGTTGATACTCCAAACAGAGAAAAAAGTTTCTTCCCAATTGATCCCATTTGTCTTCGGAGAGCGTAGTTAAAGTCCAGGAGGAGAAATTGATGGCCCATTAATGGACCAATTAGTCATCTCACCTATCTATTTAAAAGTGTCTGTGAAGAGGAAATACAGTTTCTCGACGAAATTTGCGTAAAGCTGGGCATGAAAGAGGAAATCCTTTTTTAAGGGATCACTCACGTATGTAATTTCAAGAGCACATTATTCCTCCTCAGGAAAACGGCAGTGGTGAAAAGGTGAAGGCTATTATAACGCTTGCAAGTCAAACGCAAACCTTTTTTTTGGAAAGGAAAAAAAGGCCAAGAGAAAACAGACGTACGTTATACAACTTTGCATGAAAAAAATAAGATCAAAGTGTGAGAGTTTGGTCCATTACTCCGGAGTCAAAGGAAATGAATGGGTCAAGTTAAGAAAAGTGAGAAGACGCACGACATGCATTATACCTGACCTATTTTATCACGAGCTGCACATCTCTACTAGTATACATCATGTAATCTAGAATAGATGTATTATTTCTTAGAAGTGCTCCATAATTATATAATGCGAATTTTTTTGTTCTGCGATAAAAAGGGGAGCAGACATACGGTAAATTTTCTTGCCGATCTGATAGCGCCCTTGAAGTACTCGTTTCGTGAATCCGTGATGCAATCTTTTGTTCCCGTGTGATTGTGTGTAGGTATCCTGGGTACGACGTAAATCAGACCAGCTGGATCTGCTGACACTGGGTCTCAAGAATCACAGCTCAGATCCTAGATTCCTTTCAGATTTTAAATATCCAAATAACTGGAGACTGGGTATACGAAATGTGTCGCGAAACGACTCGGGCACGTATCTCTGCCAAATCTCCACACATCCTCCAAAAGTTCTAGAGGTCCAACTTACCGTCGAAGGTATGTTCTTATGCCCACATAATCTTGTTTGGATAGCCTCTCATTATTTTCCAATTACCTCGATTTTTATACTCTGGATATGTTTTTGTCTTGAAGCGCCTGAAGTGTTTGTAATTAGTTCGAGAGGAGAACGAGTACAAGATGTGTATTACAAGGAGGGCTCCACACTCCAGCTCATCTGTGAAGGTAAAAAATAGTGCAAAAAATGTAATATTATGCAGGGATGTTGTTATTAGCTTATCTCTAAGGAAGGGACATTTGCATACAACTTCACTCTAAATTTCCTTTCAATGTTCTCCAAGCAGCGGAAAATCAACCATAATATTTCAGTCAGTAGTGGGACAGGATAGATAAAAATAACCATAAATTTTTTTCCAGCGGATATCCTAATGCAGTTCGCTGATACGTAATCTCCGCTTGTGGTTTTTTGTTCATCCGGTACAGACTCACTGTGCAGAAGTCAATTCTGCTCCACGAAATTTCTTATAATAATATTCGTAGGACATCAATATGTGTGCGTGTACATGCATTACTGAATCCTTTAGATTTCCAATTAAAAGAAATTTCCTTATCACCACTTGCTCGAATTCTGGCTCCACTAAAACACAAAGTTCCTATTATTCCGTTATTACTTAAAAAATAAGTGACTAAATTGAGTCACATTATGCGCCATATCAGATGTTCAGAAAATGGAATTCATAAATTACTTAAACTGTAACAAAGGATTAATTAACCATCAAAGTCCTCTGACGGCTGTCATGTAACCTTATCTGACTGACACATGATAATTAGAATTTTAATGACTTTATAAAATAGTTCATTTTAAGGCTTATTGAGAGGATATAAATTTTATTTATTATAACAGTACAAGCTTTCATCTGCTCGCCGCAGACATTTTCAAGTACAATAATAGAAAAGGAAAAATCCTGATGGTGCTAACTGACACTCAGAAGTTTGCAAATTGTTTTTGCGATCCAAGTCCTTTTCGACTA
Source organism: Troglopedetes dispersus (assembly GCA_027744215.1). Taxonomy (NCBI): domain Eukaryota; kingdom Metazoa; phylum Arthropoda; class Collembola; order Entomobryomorpha; family Paronellidae; genus Troglopedetes; species Troglopedetes dispersus. The sequence continues at coordinate 10,746 of JAHZNF010001533.1, forward strand.
ACTACGGGGAAAGTCAAGACAAACATGGACTTGCTTGCTTTTATACCGACTTAATCTATCTCCTTCCTTTCCACAAAAATTAATGTAATGTTTCATGAAACGTCATTACCAGCCTATAATTTATAAGAATTCATCTCCCATAATCACAACAAAATGACAAATATTTTTTTTGCATTCTGTGCTCTGAGGAAACCTTCCAGTATTCTTTAGAAAACGATCATCTTGTAACATATTGTACGTATAGAATTGTTTACTAGAAGATTTATTCAAACCTCCTGTGACTAATGTGACCTCAGTCAGTGTTGAAGAAGAAAATAGATTGAAAGAAAGCTTTCTTGCTTAATTTTGCCAAAACAC
>JAHZNF010001534.1:0-12391 GCA_027744215.1 Troglopedetes dispersus
TTGCAGCATATCAGACAAAGGTGATAAATGATATTGTACACAGAAGTTCCATAATCAATGAATGCAAGGTGCAAATACATTGTGGAAATCTCGTCCTACTCCATTTTTTTTTACAAAAAAAACCTGATTACTCTCAAGGGAAGTATTTTCAAACGATCTGTGTATCCACATATAATCGTGATGTTTATCAATCTGTCAATTTCTCCATGTATTTTCCGGTTCATAAATTATCTAGAGTTCAATCTATCATAGTACATTGAGTTTCCGGGGTTTGGACATGGTACCATAATATACTTTCCTCGATTTTTGGTATTCTTAATCTTCTAAAAGATGTGATCCATTTTAGTAGCCGACGTATAAATACATACGCGCACAATTCCGAATCGCAATGGCTTGATGTAAGCAAACTAATAAATTGTCGTGCACTAAAGTAAAATTACAGAAATCATATCTGAGGAACGATCGTTCCTCTACAAGTTCAATAATGGCAAAAGAAAGGTTGTATGAATTGGCATAGAATGAGGCAAAAGCAGCCCTGTGTACTGTATAGCATTAGACTAAAACTTCTCTGGGGTTAGTTATTGCCATCTAAAAAGTGATAAGTTATGGCAAAAACATAAAATATGACGGAAAAGTTTCAATTAGAAAATAAAGGAAAAGTTTGTTGAAAGAATTGTAGCTTACCCAAAATTCCTGCCATACTCGGGAAGGTATTGAGACGAATATAGTCAATGAAGCCTTTCATAACCTTATCCGCACGACACTGTCCATCATATACGTGCATTTGCAAGTTGTAATCCCTAAGTACGGTTGAGTTGTTATTCACTGCGAGAGCCGCCATCTGAGCAGCTATTATAATTCAGAATGCCGTTTCAGTATACCCCATAATAAAAAATGTGAGAAACTTATTAAAAATTTAAATAAAATTCTTGAGAAATTTAGGAGTCATAAACAACCAGAGGTAATTTTAAATAAAATCGGAGTGAAGCTCACAACTGTCGTAAAGCGTTTAATTAAAAAAGTGCATCGGGAATAAAATCTACCTTTGTAGAGTGAACACTTACCGACGAGTATTCCTCTGGCGGTGTATGATCCCGTAATTGGAAATATTCCTCCAATAACAAGAGGAACCTTGCCGTTGCCTCCCTTGGGCTCCCACGATTGCCAGGCAATCCTATTTTCCTGCATCCATCGACACGCAGTTTGCTCGACGTATGTTTTTCGATTATCCCATACTTGAAGAGCAGTGTTGGTACTGTCATCATCAGGGTCAATTGTGTTTTGCAGCTCGTTGCTCACAATTGTATACATCTCCAGCATCTTTTTGTACTCTTCGTATGTAATTGACAATCGATGCGCAGCCTGGATAGTTGGAACAAAAACACAATAAGCCTTTAATACAACCAAGAAAGATGTGGGTTCAGCGTAAAAGGTACATTATTTGCAAATGTTCCGCCCGATCGAAGAAACCATTCACTCATTCCATTAAATCCACTTTGTCGAAGACCACTCAAACTCTTTCAAAAACAAAGTAGAAGAGTTATATTATATGTATGTAGCAGAATAAGGAAAGACACGGTGGTCCAAGTGAACAATCGAACGAACATTTTTGTTTCGTACAATCGGACAAAGCCAATAAGCATTTCAAGATGCTCGTTGTACATAGTATCTATCTACTATGGAATATCACACGAGACTATAATTCTTTCACGAAATCAATGAATTCAACCATAATGAAGGAAATAAATCTGTCGTTTAATTATCATTACATTAATTGTCCCGCTCCAAAACATTGTTCACGCATCTCCGTTATTTATGTAGATTCTTTATGCTTTGATTCAATTCATATACTTCAAATCTAAATATTGTAAATGAAAACATACTGTCGAAACATGAGCCGGCAACCGTTGAGCGAAAACTCTTGCGTCATGCTGTGGATTTTTACTGCTTCGAGCATATACAAAAAATTATACTAATTAACTATGAATTTAAAGAAAATCAGAATTAACTTTCACATTAGATGGAATCCTCTAAATAAAGCTGCATATATTTCATCTGCTTGAACAATAACAGGGTTCATTACGCAAATGAAGTTTCCCTTGAACATACGCAACAGGGTAATAACGAGAAGTCAATAAATAATTACGCTGACCGGTAGTTGTACGTTCCGTGTTATAAGACCTAATATCATTTTGTTAATAGTCCAGCAAATACGCAAGTACGTTGTACTTTGAAGTTCATGAAAAACTCATGTGCGCGATGACTGAAATTGGGGAAGAAGTTCTAGATTATAAACACTATTCCAAAGAAAGACCGTTTCTTTGAACAGACACAAGGAAAATCCATTCTGTTTTGTATGTGTGGCATGTTTCACAACCTGTCTCTTTCAAACATATCTTGGAGATGCTGATGTTTAGGAGTTAATGCCTGTCTGTCCGACAGCATACTAACTCTTGCAAGATCTTCACTTCGAAATAAAATGTTACGCACGCATATAATATTAGGTAGAAAAGTTGCATATAATTTCCCCACTTTTAAAGGAAACAAGGAAAAAGTGAAACGAGATTAGACATGTTCTTTATAGTTTAGCAGATCGAAAGTTCACATCGTTAATATCATTAGCAGGAAGTATATATGTACAAACATTAATCTGGCTACAGGGAAGCCTCACATGCTCACAAATCAGGAAGTTTTTTTACATGTAGCACCTCCATACATGTATACCTTGCCGTCACAGTTTGTGGATATTTTTCAGGGTTTCTTATGTCCCTAGGGACGTAACACACATAATTAATTGATAAATGAGTTATTCTCTAGAGGTGGCTGTTTTTTCAAAGGGATTTACTATTATTTTCTATACAGCACAGTATAAAATCAAGTGAAATAAAAATTTTATTTTCTAATTTAAAAATGCGCCGAATAAATTCTTTTCGCCGATTGCAGAAAACAGACCCAGAACTTGGCACTTGTATTTTGTGGTACAATTAACTTTTTATATTCGTTGTATAATGTGTTACATATAATGCATAAAGGGTTGCGTCTTGAGAAAGAAAGACCGAAGTAGAAAGGTGACCGTATATGCTCATTTCATGCAAAAGTGTTATTACCTCGTAAGCTGGCTCTGCTCCTTTCTTCAGTCTTGACGATACAAACTTTTCCAATCGCAACGATTCGTATCTGCAATGGACGCCACCAGTGCACTGCGGAAATGAGATGCTGATCAAATCTAGCTCTGAAGTCAAACGAGTTGGATCCCAACTAAAGAACATAACGGCTCTTGCCGAACCGGGGGTTTTGTATTTGGCTACCAAGTGACGAACAAAATCTTCCAAATGTGGTCCTAACCATATCACACGAACTCGGAGTCCCAGCAATGAGATTTCTTGCGGAAGAAACATTGACGATTCTGCAAAAATGGCAAAAAATTGGGAATAAAAATTACCATAAAACTTTTGAGAAATAAAATCTAGTGATAATAGGAAGTCGTATGTAAAACGATTGGTGAAGCGTACAAAAATTAAGGAAAATTGTTAAAGTTCAGCGGAAAGTTTTGTAAAACTATACATGCACATTTTCACCAAGCACTCTCAGGAGAAACTTGGCAAGCAAAAGTTTAAGAGACCTGTTTTTTTTCTAAAAACAGATTATACAAGAAACTTTAGTGAAGAAGCGAAAATTGAGGCGCCCCTGGAAAATTATGGATGGTCACAATTGCAATTCTACAAACACGGTCATAATCATATTCCGGAAAGTTATAAAAATAGCAATTTATACGTGGATAAAAGTTGAGAAATGAAATATTCTCACTTACCAGGATATGATGCCAGTAGAACAGCACATTTGTTTTTGCTATGTGAATTTTGACAGATTTTTGGAGTATACATTCCACTTTCGCAGAAATCCTCCTGGCAGTAAAATCTGCGGAGGATGAAACAGTTCAGAACAAAAGTCAATAATAAAGTACATGCATAATTCAACAGGAAATCACGCAATTCTCGGTATTACTGCAAGCATATGATGTAGTAAGACATCTATTTGCAAAAGATTCGTGAAATAAATACGTCAAAATAATATACAGACGTACATTTGTAGGTCATTATCAAGGTGAACATATCTTATTTCAAACGTTGGTATTTTTGTCCAGTGATATCCTGTCCATATGCTACATATATAATATTCTACATCAGAGATAATATTTATATGTATAGGTCTGTCAGTATAAATATCTTTTTTTTACATTTAACGCACATGTTACGTTATTCCAAAGCCCCAATATGATTTTTTGCCCCTTACGGAGGAATGCATCTGAGGTATTATGATAGAAAATTGAAATAATCTACAAATTGGACTGCACAAGGGATTATCAACACTTGTAATCATTTTTTAAATAATGAATTGTACTTGCAAATTACACAGGATTGAAATTTATCTTCAAAGAAAATATTTAAAAGCACTTAAAACATATTTTAAGTGCTGGGCAAGAGGAGGTTTGTTTGAATTTGCAGAGAATATTAATTGCATGCTTTACTTCACGTGTGGAAGAGAAGAAAATGCGTACTCATCTCTCACGCACAGATTTGTGGACGGGTCGGATGGTGTGTATTAATAACTTTGGTATTTTCTTTTGCCGGCCAATGCCGGTGCTGGTATCGCTGTTATGTCGGAAATACGTATGAAAAAACTATTAACATTTGCGTTTAGAAACATGCTAAAAAGTGTTGGAACTCATCTCTATACACTAAAGAAAATATAATATGCCATCCGTGAAACTTTTAAACAACAGGTTGGTCTGGAAAGTGCCGCTAAAAGCATTTTAGTTAGAACGCAATAATTCTGTAAATCTTAGCAGACGGCAGAGTATAAACAGGAAGTAGAAATACCCAACAATAAATTAGCTTTTGTGCATTTGCATATGCGTGCTCTTCGTTCATTTTGTGTTCACGTACACCTACACGTTAATTTTGTGTGCACAAGGGATTCTTTATTGAATTAGCTTACCATTTCACGTCCCCCGTGAAGATTATTCGATTCTTCTGCTTTAGCTTAAACTACACTAGTAGGTTTGACGATTTTTAGATGGATGCATAAACGATATGCCATTTTGTATACTACAAATACAGAGTATCCTGGGTACAAAATCGTGACTCAAATTAATGTCTTCCGCCTTCATATTCATTGGCTTTGCATTTGAAATGTTATTATGTAATGCAACACTTATTCCTTTCATTTCATATGTCAAATTTTGGAACACATGCAGGTTCACAACCTGTTGTGCTACCTTATTACATTCCCTTTCAATTTTTTTATTTTCAAATTTATTATTACAGCATTACTACACTGTACAAAGATATCGCAGGCCAGGCCATTGCCTTCGAGTGGTGGTAGCTAGAAGTTATAAACCTAAACCAGGAAGCAAATTAGGAACAGCAGGACACTCGGAAAGATGCTTTCTCCGTTGCATCATCTCTTTATAACAAAATTTTTCATGATTCCGCTCGCGCTCCAGATAGCACACCAAGGAAAACAAATGGAATAGGAAGAAAGCTGGGATGGAAATTCGTGGTGTTCCAGTCTATGAGAAGATCTGTGCTCCAGATTCAAGCAATCAAAGTAAGTAGTAAAGTAGGTTGGTTGCGAAATGGAACGACTACCTTCTTTATTACATCCAAGTTGTTACCATGATAAACATCTAATAAGTTCTTGTTCAGCCTTTCAGCTTTTTTTAGGACAAGAACAAAATAACATGCAACAACATTAGTGTCATAAGCGTGGCTTGCTGGCTTGATAAACTTGATAGTCTTTCTCAAGCTTCATTTTACCACCACCGCTTTGCTAAGATTTTCTCAGTTTTACATAATATAATTTCCAATGTGAGTGCTCGAGCTAAGTAGCACAAGTCACTTAGTCACGTAATGATTTGCTATGATATGCTTTTCTTTGGCAATATTATCAACTTTGGGAAGAATTCTCTCATCAACATCATTATTTTGTCTTGTATCTTCTCAGTTTTTAAATTCTGCCATGTCATTTCTGCAACGACGTAATGCGAAGACAAACCAGTCATGCATGAGTTGTCGTAAAAATGTCAACGAAGTAAGATACTCTGTTTGATAACAAAACCTGCTCGGTACTGGGGCTAACAAATTGCGTACACTTCATTGTGCCTTCAGTCATCATCATTATTATCGTTGTCAACCAAGTTGTGATTTATTGTTAGTCAAGAAAGAGTCATGAGTTCCAGTTCCAAGTCCAGGCTTGGAGGCAAGTAGGCTTGAGTCAGAATTAAAAATTTTACTATGAAATAGCACAACCAACCTTTCCGTAAATAGGTTCCATGCCAAATGTTGGGTTGCATTTTGGTAGTCCATTTCGTCCAGGCTGAAGAGCTCCGTCAACGTCTCATTCATCTTGAAAGTTCTCCAGTACTCGACAGTCGGGTGCTTATCCGTTATGGGAAGTTTTGGAATGAACCAGCCAAATCTAGATCAATTGAAGAAAGCATTTTTTTACTGCTACATATATAATGCAGCTGCCATCTTGTTCATATGTATTTTCCAAATTCATTACTGTTAACTAGAGGTTGGAGGAGTAAAATTTATGTGTGCGAATTCGCACCTGCTGCAAACCTATGCAAAACTTACATACATCGCAGATCGTGGTTTCGTATAGTACCGTACATGTAAACTTGTTAAAGGATCATTTTTCCCATATGTATGTTTGTATTGGGTTGGATACAAACTTTGTATCCAACCCAATATTGATCTGTGGTGCTAACAACCAACGTTGTTATGATTAACCATGTCAATTCCAGATGCATCTTCTACCTCCTCCGCGATAATACTTATGCCATTCACAACGCCAAAAATTTACGAAGACTCTCATCTCCTCAGTTCACAGTGGGATCACCAAACATAATGGTGTGCACGTAACAAAGGTGGTCGACAATAAAACTTCCGACGTGTCTGACATTCTATTTTCGCACCTTGGTTCATTGCATTCATTTGTATTCCAAATTATCAACTAACGTGTGAAAGCTGAAGCTAGTCCTTCATTATTTTCTTTACTTATGCAAGTTCATCGAGATTGTTCTAGCTATATTCTTTTAATACTCATATGCAGTCAGCTCAAATAATACACAAAAAAGTGATAAATAATACCAAGTTTACCGACATAATAAAACACGACCAAGTTCCAACCGCAACTGATGATAACCAGAATTATCTGTACTCATTATGTATTCCTCGCGCATATTAAATTTGTCGTTTCTCTTGTTGGAATGGGCCCACTCAAACCTTTTCAAAAAGGAACTTTTCTCCAAATAAACTCATTAACGAGTTATTTAATAAAGTCCTCCATCAAACGGAAAGGCAAATACTTTGTGCAAGGTTGTGTCAAATTGCGGACTGGAATTTGCCCACGTAAGCGGGGGTGTAGTGTTCTGAATTGGTCGTGACTATTTGTAAAGCATTCAACATAATGACAACTCGTAAAAAAAGCGAGGGCAGTCTGGGAATTACGACTACTACAACCTTCTCAGGCTAAACTTGAAACTGATGGTTTCTGGCTGACAATGCTAACACCTCATTAGTTCTTAAGTCGTCAACACCCTTTTCAGTATACAGCTCATTGTGATTTATCAGTAAACAAAGAATAAAAATACACAGCTTTCCGTTTGCCTGGCTGGACCTATAAACCTGATAACAATCGTATATTAGCAAAAGTGTGAATTGATCAATAGCTGTACTTTGTCGCCTGGTACTTTACGGGCATCAGTTGCTCAGTTGGAGGTCAACCAGGCAACAATGAAAGCAATGAATGGGAAATGAAAAAAATACGGAACTTCCTTTTTAGAAATAGTAGCTACAAGGATCCTCTGGACACCCCATGGGCTTGAGGTTGAGGTTTTCTTTTATCACTTACCAAAGAGACAAACGTCCTCCACAAAACGCTTGAGGAAAGTCTCACAAACCATTTCATTTGTATCCAGTTTCATTTCAATAATGAATCGAGGATCCTGTAATGAACTTCCCATTTGTGAACTTGGGAGGACAATAAAAACTGCTCACAGCGTGAACGTGATAAATATGCCTCTCCCTAAAACCGGAAACAAGTTCATTTTTAGTTGCTAGTGGCTAAAGTAATAGGATCCAATCTCAGGGGACGAGACTCGCGTTTTTCCTAAAGAATTGGTATTTTCATGACTCCGGGAACTCATATTTGACGTATGAATAGCTTTCTCGACACCATTTAACTCGCTCACAACCTATGATGTTTTTCACTTTAAGTTTAAAAAAAGTAGGAGCATTCTACCCGGGGGATACCTGAGAAATTGGGAAGGAAAACGAGCCCACAGAAATGCGGTTTGTTCTTTGTCGTGGTGAAAGTATATTCTTTACTTACCGTCCAACGAAACCAAGATGACCGCAATTTTCCAACAGAATTCCAGGAGTGTTCCACTTTTCCAACTCCATCTCCGTAGGTAGCCATACTGCGACGTTTATCATTGTTTCGGGAAGCTTTGTTTCCAGTTTATCGCTGCAAAGATACAAGGCATAGTCATGAAATAAGTTTGACTTTAGACTTTGCTGGTGCAATAAAAATAACAACACGGAACCTAGTTTTGCGTCATAATAATAATTCTCAACTAAATTATTTGTGACCTACTTCATGCTGTCCATTCGAATTCGAATGAAGCTTACTTTTCTCTGGTATCCTAATCCTAAACCGATGTTGTGTTAGACACATTAAAAACAGATCATAGCTGAGTGGTTGTCGCAGAAAAACAATAGTTTTCAAGTGCCAAGTTTATTCCCTTGTTATTGTAGTCCGTATAGTTATTTCATTACCTCATGAACTCATGGGAAGCATACTGATAAGGCAGAGAGCCCAGCACTAACGGTTGAACAAGCTCGAAAACCAGTTACGTCCGATCTAGATTTCTCACATTACATCTTTCCAAACTGTTATTGGTGTTTGGTTTTCCAAGAATTAATACCGATCAACTCAGTCCATAAAGCTAAGTATTCTTTTTATAGAGCTGGAATTTGATAGACCATCAAGGTATTAATTTATGAAGCAGAGGAATGCTGCTTTCTCCCTTTTAATTCAATTTTCTTCCGCTCAAGTTGCCTCTCGGAGAGGAGCTAGAAATCAGTCCAGTTTATTAATATAACAAACACACCAGAATACCTGATATACGAACTACGCCTTAAATGCGACATTAAGCAGAACTTAAATAGCTCATAAAATCCATGTTTTGCTGTGATTTTAGAACCAGTTCATTTTCATGGATCATAAAAAGAACTTCGGGCATCATGTCTGTTACGTGCATTTGCTAAGTATTGTAGCGAATTCCCCCTCCAATTTACAATTTTCAATTTACATAAAAAATATTTCTACTTTCCACCTAGTATATACCATCTTTCCACAAGCAGGTATGGTGCGATTACTGATTTGGTAAGAACAAACCTAGTTTACCTTATTATTTTTTAATCTCTTTCAACGTCAGATAAAACTGGAATCATGTCCATCGACAAACTCAATAATCTTGTGTCGGGGTGAACCATCACTTACACAGGGAGATTGAAGTTGTAGATTTCACTTCAACATCTGCGGAGGAATTTCATGTCCAACTGCATATTAAAATTGCAGCTCACCACATCGCTTAACTTGTTTACATCATAATTAATGCAAGATATGAATATCTTTTGATCCTCCTACGCCAGTTGTAATGGATGTTTAAAGCAGTAAATTAAAGTTGATCCGTGTTTTTCTACCAACTTTATTTTGAACCATCCATACGTCCTTAGTGGGTCACGGTCATAAAAACATAATCAACATCAGTAGAGTTGTGAAGGCACAATAATGGCTAATAAAACAGGACTAAGAGATTGCAGCCGCATGGGATACTAGATGAAACAGTTTGTATACCTAAGTCCCTAATCATTTTCTCCCTTTTGTAAAATTAAATAATGGAATGGGTGTGAAGCATTTTTTATGGAGGCTTATGCATGCGTGTAAACTTACTTATTACTGGGAGACATGAGTACGGCTCCATTCTCAACAACTAGATCCATGCCTGAAAGCCTTTTCAGAATGTCCGTTGTTGAATTGAGATTGTAATGGATGGGATAGCTGACCACTTGGACGGCATCGTAACCCAGAACTTCTTGGAGAAATATGGCAAAAGCATGAGTGACTAGTTGGTGACCCAAACTCTCCTGCGAGGTTTCCAAGGTCAAGTTCCACATTTTAAAGCCATCCGTGGTTTCCACTTGCAGAAACTGCCGGGGAGCTGGAAACAGTAAACCAAATTTGCTTTTAGATACAGTTTTATATAACAACAGGTTGTTTACGTAAGTGAATACTTTCTTCCTGAAAAGACTTTCGCCATGTTCGATCTACTGCAACATTTATAAGTTTCCTTTTTGGATTCAAGATGATACATTGAGCCGATTGCACGAAAGGTGGAATGACAATGACATCAGTTCTTTATGTCAGTCAACAGCAGTAACCGTTGATTCCGTAAGTCACTTTCTCCGAATGATTTCCTTATATTTGGAGCACTTGTCAAGGGAGAATGGACAGGAGAGTGAACGCTGGAAAAAGGTACAACCGAGCTACCCGTTTTGAGCTTATTACATGCAGACTTCTCAGAGTACCCAAGCATCTCCACTGCTTGCAGTATGAGCCAGGTTGAAAGAATTTTCTATGCAAATATCTATGTCCGTTTGTCTGATCAAGAAATGGAAAGCTTTTACATGACTTGGTTAAGGAAATAAAAGATTCAGAGATTTCCTTCCAAAACGTCCCACCGGAACTTGACTTGACATACAAAGTAACAACTTAAAATAAAAAGTGGTGAAAAAAGAAACTGTCAGACGCAAAACTGCCCTCTGCAAGAGTTTGTGCCATCACCAGGTAGTCCACCATCATTGCTCGCACACTTTTGGCGTGGGTGTAAGTAATGTGATTCACGTGATTTCTCCTTTTGAGTATATTTTTCCTCTTTCGGTTCAGGTCAGGTAGCACTCTATCACTACCACATATGTACGTCTCTCATCGCTCAACTTTTATGATCGTAGTTTGCGCAGATGTGAAGGTCACACGCTTTCGAGTGTTGAACTCTCACGCTCCTCAAGTTGTCAAAAATCCATTTACTCTTTCCCCTCTTAAAGAAAAGGAAAACATAACACGTACGCAACTACAGTCACATACCTATATCCCCTTTGATCGGCACAAGTGAAATTCATCGGTGAGTGTAAGTTAGTTCAAAAAGAATAACAAATTCAAAGAACCTATGGTCAAGTTACACAACAGCAAATTTGTACATGCAATTTCCTGCTTACCTTTCACTTTTACATGTTCCAAACATTTCTTTGACGTTACATGAGCCACCAATCCGGATATGATGGTGATCAGGTGGAGAAGGTTCATGAGATTGTGCTTGCGGAACAGCATGATGGCTTGTTATGTCTGCATCCTGGTGTTTGTGAAGTATATAAAATCTGACTTGTGGTCCGAGTCCTTGTGGTCAGTTTTCTCTGAGCAAGGTTTTGTACAAAGTTGCCCCGTGATTTCAGTTGCTGTTGACTAGTAGAACGTAAATATCACCTGGACAGATATCACACGGAAGTATCACTGAACCAAGCAAGTTTGTTGTCGTTGTTGACTTCGAACTAGGAAGAGAAGAGTCCAACCAATGAGTATTTGATCAGATGATCCAAATTAGATGGGTTTCTGATAGAATATGGTTTGTCCCTTCGATACCCGTTCCAAAAGTTGGGAAAAGTCGTCCTTGACCTGACAAAAAATGAATATAAAATAAGTGTTCTACCATGTGAAACTTATGTAATTATTGTTAGTAAGAAAAATTTGCCTTCCCATTAATCAACATTAGTTTTGTTCAACATTGTTTGCCAGGGTATGTTACACAAATGGTACAAAAAGAAATCTGCATAGTTATGAACTCAACTCTGCTGAACCATTATTTTTTAGTTTTATTCAGAATGAAAACTGAGTGAGTGAGGCTTAACTAAAATGGCATGATGCGTCCTTCTACAATGCAAATTATGGTGCTTTAATATCATAGTACAAAATGACGCATAATTATTCAGAATTTTGTAGAATGCTCTTTGAAGTATATTTTTCACTTTCTGAAGTTACAAAGACAACATGAAAGGTCGTTGACAAGTTAACTCAAGGGATCCTTGTAACACAGCGGTACTAAATAATGTACAAAGGATGCGTTTACCATAATATCATGGTTTCATGAGTATACGAGTTACACTCCAGCATCTCTGTAGATTAGATGAATGAAGAGCAACAAAGCATTTTTACTCCGTGGTAATTATTATTTTTCGCTCAGATTTTATGTACTAAGCTTTTGTGT
>JAHZNF010001535.1:0-21773 GCA_027744215.1 Troglopedetes dispersus
AAAAAAAATTGTGTGCATTCCTTTTTGCATGCTATTTTTACCAAAAAGGACAGAAAGACGGGAACAAAGGGAAATTTCACAGACAACCACTCAGCCATGCTTCTGACACAAGCAACATGAATGGCCAAAATGTTTCTGAACTACATTCTCGCTTGGTTGGATCATGAAAATTCGTTACTGAATATTGATAGTATTTTATAGCTGAAGAGCAACAAGTGGAGATAGGGGTAACCATAGAATGAGAATTGCGTGAGCAAAAAAGCAGTAAAAGAATGATTCATTTTGTCCATGTAACAGGCACATTTCATACGTAAAATTCTTGCTCAAATATCCACGTGCGTGTAAGCAACATTAGAAGGATCCATGGTTGCATGAAAAGTAGTAAATGGAAACATTTAAGCTAAGCTAAATTCCTGATGCCGTTCATTGATCTGTACCTAATAAAGCTGATTTATTTTGTTCTGTGGGCCAGAACTAGAGCAAATTTTATTTAGACACCCTTGAAACTTGAAACGTACATGACATGCAACAGAGTACTGTTAAAAACAGTGCAAGTTGTTTATATTCTTTGTGGACGACAATATAATCTGTGACAAAAAACCAGTTGTCTTCCTTATGCCTTCCGCCAATGTTAATAAATAGTGGAGAAACACAGGTCCTTAAAAAAAACTGGTTAGCTAAAAATACAGGATTACTCTGCTATGCTATATAACTATAGAAATATCTTCTGTATGAATTTTCCTTGCTTTAGAATACTACGTATGGTACAGCTTACATTCGGTCAATTCTAGCAGGCAAATCGCTACCCATTTTTCGCTCAAATTCGCTCTTTGTAAATTTTGAAATTTATAAAGAGAGCGTCATCATAGCTAAGTGATTTAATATGTATTTTCATTCGTCTTATGATAAGTCTCTTCTTTCTTCGGCTATTTGAATTAAAAAATTCAAGAAAAAAATTACCATAATTTTCAGCGGATGCCGGAGAAGGAAAGCAGACAAGATCTAGTTGTTTGGTACACGTAATGTCATTTAATAGGATTATAAATATAATTCCGTATTCTCAAACTACCAAAACATACATAACATAACATATTATGTATACCAACCAGCATTTTGTCTTTTTTTTGTCGGGAAGTCAGTTGCAGATCGGATTCGCCCAAATGTTAGCTTCATGTGGATCACAGAACGTTGAGTACTTTATCATCATCTTCTCAACAAAAATTTATATACGCATTTATATTTGATAGCAACAGGTAGGTACTATCTTACAATAAGTACATATTTTCATTTTTATATCATATCTACAAAGCGATCCTACACGCTCAAGTCTTATGTAAGTTCTGCTGAATGCAGACAAGTATTCAGGTTGCCGTTTCAAAGGCAAATGTATGGAAGGATGGTTGCAAAGGCCACCCTCTCTCACTCTTTCCCTTTTGTTTCTTCGTCATCACAGGGATTTTTTTCTACCCTTTTTTCCTCTACTGTCTTCATGGTTGCTTGTGTCAGAAGCATGGCTGAGTGGTTGTCTGTGAAATTTCCCTTTGTTCCCGTCTTTCTGTCCTTTTTGGTAAAAATAGCATGCAAAAAGGAATAGCACACAATTTTTTTTGGTAAAATATTCTTTTCTACGCATCATACTTGCATGCAGCATTATTATTAATGAGAAAGCAAGTATTTCTCGTTACTCAGGGAAAAAAACCAACATGTAATCACAGTAGAAAAATTTTACATAGGAAAGAAATATATTATATATACTGCTCTCTTCTCTTTAAAAAAATATCTTTTCCCATTGATACTGGTTATTGTGGTTACTCAGGATAGGAAAAAGTGTACGCTCTAATGCGCCTTCGTATATTTTGCGACGAGGCTGTACTGAGGAAAAAGTAAAACACCAGCCAGCAGATATTAAATAATGTACGTAGTACGCACAACATATTTTTATGTACACAAAAACTTGCATTTCCTGGTTTGTCTTCAAACTTCCTCTTCACGCTAGGTACTCTCATATCATCATCGTCGTCATCATCGTGCTCATCCCCTGAGCACAACGAAACCACTTTAACAAAGTACAGACCCAAAAAAATAACTGTGCTTACCGTGTGGCTGTGTGTGCGGATGGGAGGCTTCTTGCTCTCACCAGAGCCACAACCATGATTATCATTATCAACAGCGAGAAGAAATATATGTATGCGTTTCAATTGTTACGTAAAGGGTTTTAAATTCAATGTTCCATTGTAGTTGAGACATTTGTTGTTACATCATGTGTAGTCAATTACAAACGTGCAAGAAGGGGGAACTACGTTTTTGCTCGTTATGTCTTCAGAGATGCTGCTCTTGCTGTTGAGGTAAAGGAGGTAAGTTGTGGATGAGGATGAGGTGAAAGCATTATTACATTTTTGTTTTTTTTTATTGTTGAGCTCTACGCAGATGAGGACTGTGTATCCACGTAAATGTGAGATGGAGGCAGGCGACCAGCAGTTCTTGTGTTTTGAAGGAACAGTAAATTTTTTCCCATGCTTATTTATTCCCTTTGATAATGGGGCTATGACCAGGGTTTTCTACGTTCCTCATGCAAACTCCTATAATAATAGGCATATTATATACACATTTTTATGGTTGTTGTGCGATTGATCGAGAAAGAAGTACCTAGTGTTTGTACCTACACATTTAAAAAAATCACTGGTTAGAATACGTCGCATAGGTAAATGCGTCAACGTCCTCTGAAACTACTTGCAAGCTTTTTTAGAGTGACGATAAATTGTTATTATGCCTAATGGTTCCTTGGGTTGATGTGAATAACCATATTTTTAAAGTAAAAACATTACGGGAAATCTATATGATTATTTTGCCCATATTTACCTGCCATATTTAGTTTCAGGAAAAGAATAATTCACTGACGCGCGGGTTGCTTAAAGATTTAATATGACTATGAAAATTGTTTCTATTACAATTCTGATGTCCACATTCATGATTTAAAATGGCATAGCTATAATATATTGTCAATATTGATACACAAAAAATGAATTTGCTTTTATAATACATACAACCATTCGAATTAGGAGGACCAGTCTTTGTGTGAACAAATAAAATCCGTAAAGAAATTAGGGGGATGATTCTAGCAAGAACATAAAAGAGCCTGCCATTCCGAAAAAGGTGCTTTACGATATTACATTTTTTATTGTTTTAATGCTTTCGGAATTTAGCATTTTAAATTTGACGTTGTTAGACTGAAAGACTTGTACTAATATTGAGCAAATCATACAAATATGAGCAAAAGTTTTTTTTTCTGAGTTTCTATGTGCTCAGTACTATATGTGTCCTTCGATATTAAAATTTTTAATTCGGTAAAAATCCAATTCCTTGGAAATATTTATATTTAATCTTGATGGATAAATGTGATTGTCGTCCATGTGGCTTCACGTTGGGTGATGCGTTTTGCAATCATCCAATATACTAGTTCTATGTAATGCTGTACCAATGACGAGAATGGACTTTGAATTATTTACAACGGTCAAAGATAAAGGTTAAGCGTAATAACCTTTTAACTAAATAGGAAACTTATAACTAACAATACATCAAAGAGGATCATATTTGCACCAAAGCCTTCCGTCGTCACAAATTTATTCTGTAGGTGGACTAAATCGTTAGATAAGTTCAAGATAATGTAGGTTCACAACGTCAAACAAGTTCTTCCAACCTGCTATCGTAAAAAGTATGGGAATACTTATGTAGAACAGTTTGTTTCAGTTTAGTTTTGTATTTAAACTTAATCATAATGATACAAATAGCTATGATGGCAATAGCTAGGTGCGTTTTATTCGGGAATATAATTATTTGAAAATTTGTGAATAGCGATTCACAAGACGAGATTAAGGACTAACGACTGATGCGACCATGTAACTAATACAGCATGAAACCTAAATTTCATTTCGTGATTTGAATTTTGAGTGTGAAATATTTATTCACCACATCCGAAAAATCATTAAAAGTAGAAACCGCGCCACATAAAATTACGACTTTTGACGCTCTTATGAAATCGTTTTGGTACAACTCCGAATTATTCATTGTACCTATAAGCAACCTTGCACCTTCACGTGGAGAAAAGTAACACTTACAAAATTGAGTACAAGCATTCGCTGTGGTTCCATTTTCCATTTGTGAAAAAAATTGAGAGGAAACGTAGAGCGTACATCATTTTGGAAATTAAAACGGTCGCTCGTAGACCTACTTTTTGTGGTTCCATTATAATTTAAAATTAGCTTTTTGACGCATTGTTGATGACGAGCTAGCTTACTTTTTTTTTCTAAAAGTCGAACTTAGTACTTACTTCCTTTTTTGTAGGCTTGTCAAGTCGTTAAATTTTGCTTGCATCTGGTAAAGGAGGATTTATAGATTTTGTAAATGACAATCATCCCACTAAATATCGCACAGGTGTTAGTCATTACGATTTTCACGCATGACAACTCCAATCATGATTGTTAACGACGTGTGTTTATTACTCGTTTTGTTAATTAACTTCTTGGAGATAAACCTCCTTCTGTGAATTCGGAGAAACACCTCTCATCAAGCTAATCCAATGGTTCCGTAGTGACTCTCAGAAGTGGTAATAAATTTCTTTTTTAGGAACCAGACTAATTTAATACCACTGAGGAAATAAAAGTACAGTATTACAAAGTGAGTGAACATTTATCGACTTTTGATGTGGACACCAAAATTTATGTGGCGTTTTATAGCTCCGTGAAATAATTCTCTCTTAAATTTATGATGACAACACATAATCTCACCAGGTGCAAAAATATCAAAAAAGATTTAATTTTCACAACATCTTAACTGCTTCCACTCCCTCCGCCTTGAATATGGGTTTACGAACGTGTAACCAATATTTTCGCAACTATCTGAAAAATTCTTTTGAAAGCAGTGTCAGCTGAATCCACTTCATTTGTTGAAATCTTTTTAGTCCGCTAAATTCACATTGTAATAACAAAAATAGTGACAAAACCATCAACAATATTTATTCCGTCTGAAGTGGTAATGCAAATTTATGCGCCTCGTGTGACGTCAAATAACTGGAACGACATGTCGACAACGGTTTAGAAAAAAAATGTTGGTCGGATCTGTCGTGCCGTCCACAATAAATAACATTCCTGATTATAGTCATTTTATTGCATGCATAAAATCTGGGAAAATTTTGCACCGCCAATAACGACAAATACAATTATTCGTGTACCAATTCAACACATTTAAAAACTGTTTTCACACATCTGTGAATTCCTAATCACGCTGAATTATTAGAGAAGGTAAGCGTATGTACCGTCACCTCATGTCATCATTTTGAATCTTTAATGTAATTCACACATTAAATTCTTATTATCCCAACTATTAAGGTGTTCGCTTCACAGCTGAACCGTTTTATTGCTTTCAGTTTCGTCTGTGAGGAAAACATACTTATTGTTACGTCATGCGACCAGCGCTAGGCCACGTACTTTATTACTTATTACTAACTTTAGTATTACATACATTTTTAATAGGTCGATTAGTGACATCCCGTAAAAAAATTTAAGGACGGGATAAAACGTCTCAATATTTTTTATGGTTTGCAAATGAGAGTAGTTATTCTTCGTTGAGCCTATTTTATTTTATTTTTTTGCGTCTTCGATTTGATCACGTAATGATATTCGTTTTTTTTACGAGCTACCAAAATAGTATTAGCAAACAGCACACAATAATGTAATTTGTGTGTGGCAGACATGTATTATTATTGTTAGAAACACAATGGCACTTCGCTGGTGGCGCGTCGGTTATGTCGGGGATTATTGCAAAACTTATTATTACAGTTCGCCACGCCATCATGTACCATATCTATCTTTCTCTCCGTTCTGATGTGAGTCAGCAACAACATCAAATTCATTGTATCAGGTCCTTCATCTCTCAAACAGTCACTGACTAGCAAAAAATTGAATTCTTCGTGTCATAATCAAATAATCGCATTGTCAAAGTCATACTTATACTGGTGTATGCCTTACTCAGAAAGAACGTGGACATGCAAATGAACAGCACTCGAAGCATCAAAGCTCGTGCGTGAAACTATGTTTTACTTAAATTGAAGTTGGAAATAATTTACCTGCAAAATGAAACTAATTCAGGCATGTGCATAGCCAATCTTCTTGGGCAGCTAATTCAGGAATTTATTTAATTTTGTGGTTTCCATAAACTCAAGGAGGAACTCTGTTCTGTGATTATTGTAGAGAGAAAAAATTCTTGATAGGGAATTAAAATATTTCGTATTTATGGAGGGCGTGTTGCATTATACAGTTTGTACATTTCCAATAATTTATTTATGCAGCAAAACAAATTCTAGATGTAGTCATATGTGACAAGCACACAAGTATCATAATTCCAATATGTATTTGGTTGTTACAAAAAATATTGTACATTGACGGCTCCATCATCGTAATTTATCGTAAGATTGGTACAAAATCAAGCATGGAAACAATAAGCATAAGTGAGATAAGCAAATGTTTTGATTCACATTGATTACTTCCTTTGCCACTGTACTCACGTACCTTGCTACCCCAATTAAGGTCCAAAATATTCTAGCAAACGACTTTACAACGACAGCCTTACAAGAATTCAGTCGTACTGAAAAGAATCAATGCCCATAAATGAAAAATATGTACATCTTATTTTTAAGCACCACAGCCATAAGACATACCTCATAAGTCAAAGGAAGAGTTTATACAAACTACATGTACGTTATAAAAGCAACATTTGAACAAAAGTTGTTGGGTAGGAGTAGCACAAAATACAAGTAAGACAAGAATTTCATAATGTATGCCTTCATTGGCAGTCATTTTTTGGGGATGAATGCGGAACATAAAGGCTCGTCTTCATTTCGATTTCCACAGAAGGTCATTGGCATGACGGGGCTTTGTGTAATGATCACGCTGATAGCATTTCTGATGATGATGATGTACTGTCTGACTTACTTTGTTGTCACACCAATGTTCGCATTATTACCAAAAGGTGTAAAATATTTTTTTCTCTCTCTTTCTCGTTTGTTGATGATCATGATAAGTGTAGGTACTGTTGCATTACAACCAGCCAACTGAGAAACTTTGTCTGCATGTCTGTATTATGTACATCAAAAAATGTTCTCTCTCAGATTTTGATATTTTCTGCATAATCATCATTCTCATCCTCTCTCATCAATACACTGTTCTGCCATGTTTCTGCACACGGTAGTAGTAGTAGTGAGAAACATGATGTCTCTCAACACTGAATTGGATCAGCTTCCCTGATTGCAGTCGACAATAACAACAAGCATACCTACCTGCAGACCTGTGTGTTTACTCCAACTGTGAAAATGCATTTCTTCTTTTTCTTACATAACATCGTCATTATTGTGCACTGGGAAAGGAGTTGTGTTTGTGGATTTTTTTTACCATATGTGAAGCGAAAAATGATGATGACGATGATACTGATGAAATTACTTACACATGCTTGCATCCTCCTTAACACTGTCGAGGGAAAAAAACCAAGAGTGAAAAGTGTTATATGAAGCATTGCAAGCACTTTATGTAAAAAAAAAAGGTTTTTTAGCTTTCCGCTTGAAAGTCCAAAGAAGTGGAGGAAATACGGTTGTGTGGGAAAAAGGAGTACGTACAAGGAAAGAATTCTTGAAAAAGATAGAAAAAAATGGGAATGCAAGTAAAATTACTTTTCCCTGATTACAAGAGATACACACAAGTGAGCGCACACAGGATGTGCCGACGACGGGATTCCGTTAAATTTTTTCCTATATTCCTCCTCCAATTTTTTTATAATATTTTTTTGCAAGTGAGTTTTATTACTTTTACGTAAGTGTATCATGTTTCTGTAAATACACTTGTACTACTTTTCAGCCTTGTTTTCATTTTTTTTTTAATTTATTGGCGAACGTAATGAAATTATTCCTGAAAAAAAAAGTGAGTACCTTAAAATAACAATAGATGATAATTACCTGAGTGAACAATGCACAAAGTACTTCTCTTCCTGTAGGCACCGGTGAAAAAAATTCATTTTTTATCTAGAATTAAATATTATTTTATTAACTTGAAGCAATAAAGTGCAAAAAAGCATACATGTTGGGTTAGGATGATGCCTGAGAGTAGGATTTTAGTAGTATACCTAAGTAACGTTACAAATTGTAAAGCTCATTGCTCAACGAGAAAAAAAACACAGATAAATTCCTTTCAGCGTAATTTTAATTTCTTTCTTGAAAGCACTCAGTTGAAAACAAGATTAGTAAGTTGGCATAACAATCATTAAATCATGGTATTGATGCATAAAGGATACTTTGTATTCTTCCCTTTCGCGAGCCTGATTTCCTTTTCATTTCAACATCTGTTTCACTCTGGACACCGTTAGCAAGGAAAAAAAGGAGAGGAGAAGCATCCAGAAAGTAAGCGCGTATTACGGTGCCTTTTGCAATTTCATCTCACTGAATTTTTCTTTCGTTTAAGACAATAATAATCATTTTTTGAAAAACAAAAACTTGTTATGTATTCATTTCGCCAAGCAATGATATATATTATTATTACTATTTGGCCTAAAGAAAGATTTTCGTTTGTTGCCAACGCAGGCTCACCTTATAATCTCTTCGCTTCAACAAGTTTATACGTACGGATTCGTTGATAAATGAATTCTATTTTGGCTTTGTATAGATTTGGGTACGACGATGATTTTTTTCTCGGTGAAACCAAGTACCCATACGAAACATGGGAGTTTGTGTGGATGGAAAGTGGTGTTGATATATTTTGTTAATTACTACTACTCCCCTTCATTGTTTTCTAGTGATGAGGAGGACGATACATGATTTGAACATTGGGAGTCTCGCCAAACGAGCCTTGCTCCGTCGTCATTTCAAAATAATACCCGTCATTAAACCACTTTTTTCACGAGCAAAAAAAAGAAGAGTCTCGCTCAACAATGTAGCATAATATATTATTTTCTTCCTTGTTTGTTTGCTCGTCCTAACCAACAATGCGAGTGAGGTATTTCTGAAAGGAAAACTATGTATAAAAATTCAACAATTCCAGTTCAGCAATTCTTGATGGTAATAATATGGAATATATTTATTTCATCGGCGGTGTTGTTGTTGTTGTTGCTTGTATATTATGTAAGTTCGCTTTTCTTCCATTTGCATCCATCCTGTTACAGAGTGTAATCATGACAACATTAATAATATTAACAGTAGGCATATTAATAATCACGATGAAAAAAGCTTCAGCCCTGTGCTTCCACCCTTCTACAACCATTACTGTTGGTTGTCCCATTATTCTTACTATCAGCCACAATGCAACAATGGCGAAGAGGAATAAATTTAATAAGCGTGATAACGATGATGATGACGACTCGCTGTTGTCTGTTGCTCTGTTGTACTTGGATGGCTCGATGGAGGAAACGGCAAGTTCATTGTTGCTTTGTATTTGCCAAAAGCAAAACGCATCACGTTCACACAGAGCATCTCTCCCACAGAAGGCATTTAGAGAGGGATTATCATTTTTTGTTGCATAATAATGTAGTCATGAACTTGCACTTCTACCTCAAATCAACTATTGCAAACTATGCTCTACGTATGTACACAATGTAGCGATGCTTGGTATAAAATGGTGATGAAGTAATGTGCTACATTTTACGTTTTTCCTTATCGGTCCCCTGTCATAGTGCTTTTACTTGAAAGTACTTTTCCTTTGTCTGTAGTAATAAGATCGTATCTCCATTTTTGTTTGTACTTATTTACCGAAATTGAATTTATGGCTCGCTCAAAACCATGTCAGCTGTGTATAAACATCACCATTTCAAATTTGAGAGAGTAAAAACTTTTATTGCTAATCAGATCTGCATTCAGAGGAAATACTTTGCATGTCGGGATTTTAAGGTATTTTTTTCTGGTGCCAGCTGAATTATAAGGAAATAGAAGTTGATAAATTTTGGAGATATGACGGGATATATCAATATACAAAAATTTACATGAGCTTTCTGGCTCAATATCTAACTACTAATGTCATGATTTCAGTGAATTAACTATAAAATTATAGTTAATTCTCGGATTATGGGCATTTTAAAAAATATTGTCTTAGCGGAACATTTGAGAAATGAAATAGCAATAAAAATTCAAGGGAATTAAGAAATGCAAGAAAATTACGCTTTCCATAAGTCTACTCATAAATAGCTTTTTGATATGTTACGTTTCCACTGAACAACAAACCTTAGATTTGTAAGAAAAGATATCTATTTTTAGAACTTGAGCATTGTTCATCGTAATTAGCAGAAAAGACATCAATCTGCTGCGGGAACGAGATGCATGCAGAGGAAAGCATTCTTTGCCTCCACAAGAAAAAGCTACTTACCTTCCATCCCTCCTGAGATAGCTCTTTACGCCGTGGGTAGCATGTTCTCCAAGCGTGACTATTATGTGTGATTACCTCAACGAAACAAATAAAAAAAATTCCTGCAGAAACAAGTACTCTGCTTGCACACTTCCTTTTTTTCTGCCAATATTAATATTATACAAACTTTCCACTGTATAAATAAATTGCTTACAGAGGAATGGCAGAAAATTCCTCGAATACTTGCAAAAAAAAAGATAAAACGGGACTTTGTGTTTTCTCTCACTGATAAATACCTACGCACAGTGCTTTGCTTTCTTTTCTGTGTTTTTCCTTCCTCTCTGATGATCCCCTTTTCCTGTGATTTTTTTTTCTTAAAAAAAAAGTAAAACATAAATAGCAATAAAATTCAAAAGAGTGAATGAGAAGTTAGATAATTATGTAGATTTGTACCCCAAAAATGTATATTTTTATATCTCTATCTAATTAAGGTGAGACGCTAGTACCGCCCAGATTCACGAAGTGACTGGGAGGTTACGTGGTTACATCATCTTGCTTAACTTTGTTGCATAGCACTTCACCCTGGTTCCTTTTTTATTGCAGGGAAAAATTGCTTCCTCTGATGTTTCATTTTGCTATCAACACCAACTCGCTCGCTTTCCTTGAAAAAAAAAGTTAGGACTCGGTCTAATGGAGCTTACCTCTTTCCTCGTTTTCATTGTATCACTTGAAAAATAGTTACATACAAGCGCTGCATATAAAAAATTTATACTTTTTTCGTTACTTGGCAGGAATTTACATTATATACCGGGTGAGCTGAATGATGATCGTGATATGATAATGATTGTTACCTATCTGCGCTGTCAGAATGAAGTAATGCTTATAAGGAACACAATGAATGATTTTCTCAAAAAATTCTCATCTCAGAAGCTACATTATAGTTAAACCACCACCACATCTGCTCCCTTTTTCTTTACCAGTAAAACTTCATTTCGGAGGCGAAGCTTGGATGCACAGGCAGATGATAATAATAGACACGATGAACCGCTAATGAACTTCCTGAATTGCATTTTTCATGTGAAATAAGGTACAGATTCCCTTTTCATGCAATTTTTTATGTCGCACCTGTACACGTAGTAAACAGCGTTGTTGCTACAGCGCAGCAGATTCTACAAATTGAAATAGGCACGCTGAGAGCGTAACATTCAGATTCCTGCAGGTCTGAAGACTTTCAAGTGTGAACTTATTGCCAGCGAAAAAAAAAGTCCATACCAAATGCATACCAAAGTCAACTAAAAAATCTTAACGAGGTGCACACGACTTTGAAATGAATGTGTGCGTAGCTACATAGAAAGAAGATTACTAATTACTAGCCATTTTTTTGCTACCATTATTACCACACAAACAAAATACTAATCCGAACCCTTGTTGAGCATTAATTTGTATTATGTTTCTTTAGAATGCTTTGATTAAAAAACGGTTAGTTTCATCGCACATCTAACTCATCGAACTGAATCGCTTTTGTAGCTATCATCCTATAATACACCTCCACGACACCTGATGAATGAGCTTACGGCGTGTGTAACTATGTATCTTGTTTTTAAAACCGAAGATTCAGGAAGATAAGAGAAAGGAACACTAAAAGTGAAACAATAAATCTACTACTGTACCATACCACTGTTGCACCAAGTTAACCCCTTCACTCTTTCCTAGTTCTGCTAAAGAGAACAGCAGGATTCTACACAAATTTATTTGGAGAATTTCCGCTACCTTACCTCCACAGAAAAGGGAAATATTCCGAGAAAATTATATTGTGATGCATCCGTTTATGAAGAAACTACATGTAATCTTCTTCAAAAGCACTCTTTTCTACTTCCGTGCAATATGGGATGCGCAAGGTGACACCTAACATTTTTTCAAAATATTTTTTTTTCGACTTTCAGAAGACATTTAAAAAGAGTTGTTAAAGAATCGCCTCCAACGGATCTCCTAAAAATACATATATTATCACTTTATATTCGCTGAGCAGAGCAGAGAAATATTGTTAGTGTCCCTTTCTCAAATAATGAATGCGTACAATTTTAGAGGAAGGCATGCATTCAAAACTACTTGCTTCTTTATATCTGAATTTCAATTGCCCTGCGTTTTTAAAAAAGATTCTAATTTTATCCCGTTGCTTTTCTTTCCTTCTGCGTTGTTAAAGTGACAAAAGTGGAAAACAGAAGTTTTTTGAGTGATATACAACCATGAAAGCAAACAAAAAAATTCCCGGTGAACCTTACCCAGCACCCGTCCACTTTTTTTTATGAAAACCCTATCATACTTTTGTGGAGCACATAATTGACCCCTTCATAAAGTATCTCTTTGCAAACGCAGTATTATCATTATTATCACCGTTTTTTTTTCAAAAGTACAACAACAAAGCGGAACCCTGTGCACGTTTTGTTTTGTCAAAGCCTAAATAAAAGTGATAGGACACCCTTTTTTAGAACTGTCGCATAACACTTGTGTGTATGCATCCTCCGGCACCATCTAACAACCTTTTTTTTCATTGCTTAACTCCCTTAATAATAAAGAACTCTTTTCAGATCCTTTTTTCGACTGTTGCCGAACTGGTGATTTTTCCTTCGTGGAAACTTACTTGTGCAAGGTGGCCCTTTTTACAAGTGTCATGTTTCTCAACTATGTAATTTCACGACAATGTTTCAATGGTAGGAAAAAGCAATAAAATATATTGTTCCTGGTTGTGTACACACGGTTCGTACTTGTATGATTATGAAGTTTACACTTACTCAGACATCTATACACTGCATTCATTTTTTAAAATCGGAAGTTAGCTTTTTTAATAATCTGGGATGATAACAACTAACAACTCAATATTGGATAAGGGTCTTTCATTTTTGCTACTTGCATATCATAAAAAATTTAATGGCCCATCCTCCTCCTTGTTACTACCGAGATAAATACTGTTTTACAACTTTGGGGTAGTATTTTTTACAGTAATACAATATACAACAAGATGATTTTTTTTTGGATTTTTCAAAGACAAGTCCCAAGTTGCAGTTATGAGTACACGGTAAAAACTAGGAAAGGTCGGTTACGACAGGAAAAAAAGGATTCCATTTTCTGAGTCCTTTCAATTCTTTTTTATTGGTTGGTGTGTTTATTCTAGAAAAAGGGTACGCTTTTTCTTCATCGTGCAAGGATTGAACGATACAGATATGTAAGTAATAGCTCTATTGGAAATAGAAAACAATAAGAAAAGAAATGCTAAATATATTGCCCGTTGGCTCACCCACTCACCGGACGACATTTTGGTAGTTCACACATTTAAGTAAATATTACAAAGAAAACTTGTGAACTTGGTTAATGCCTATGAACACTATACCACTTGCTTCATAAATCGCGAGTCAGCGAAACAAAAATAAATTGTTGAAGAGGTTTAATAGGATTGCATATTATGTGCTAGATAGATATATATGCTCAACATCTTACGTGAGTGAGTATGTGTGTACGTTCACTGACATCGAAAGAAAAGGATAAGTAACAAATAATAATAATCATTATAAACACGAACATAATATACTGATAATCATATTCTGATGGTAGTGGTAAGTGAAGAAGATGTTGAGCCAGTACCAGAACCAGTAGCAGAAAAAAAAGGAAATGCGCTCAGGTATGTATTACTCTAACTACTACTTCTTGCTGGTGTACAGTTACTTTTTATAGCGTTGATGATGATGATGATGAAGATGAGCATGAAGCTCCTCTGCGAATTGTTTTTTTTTGCTCAAGTTAGACTCGCAAGGAATAGTTTCATAAGATTTATGTATGATGTGCTGTTGGTGATGAAGGAAAGTAATCCGGCCTTTTCTGGTGTGATCAGTTTTGCTCAAGGTAGAAAATCATAAATAATGTAGCACACTTCGCAAGAAGTACATCTTACAAAATTGAATTTTTAATTTGGACACTTATCCACTCGTTCGTAACGAAAATTATTTTCTTTTTCATAATATAATAGACACAGACTCATGTTGAAGCAGAAATGTGTGCACATATTGCAAAATTGGCAACACTTAAAAAATCTTCCAGTTTTTATGGTCTATCAATCAATCAAGCACTGGACAGAAGCAAAGGCTGTGACAGAACGAAACGAATTCAAAGCTGTCAAAACACTGGTTGTTATTGATTATTGTACAAGAGCGCATAAATTTTTTTTTGCAGTTTAGGGCGGTCGTTCATCATGCTGGTCAACTACCTCAGCGACACTCAGAGTCACCTCGATAAATGTCTCTCCTCATCTAATTAAATTTCAATTTCCCGTCATAAAAAAGGTTTGAAGCATTGCAATCTAATGTTGCTGAGAGAATCACGCGTGGCTACTTTAACGACATGAGAAGCATTTGCATAAGAAAATATTTGCTTCAATATGACACATTATTAGTTGGGGGCACTACAGAAATAAAAACTCCGGATTTTCACCCTTTGAAAAGGACAATGACTTCCAAGAAGTGAATAGTGACACACGTTATATCCTTTGGTTGAAGAATACTATTTTTAGTAGAGGATTTAAATGTTAGTTCGGGACGGTCTCATGTCAAACTAAATCCATTACGTTGAACTCTTCCCATTTAATCTACAAAGGGTTTTAAATGACCTGGATCACAGGTTAAAATTTGATTTGGTGCAAGCTTGCTCATATCAGTTAATATTTTAAGACTACAAGCAAACAAAAATACCACATTTTCCTCAGAATTATCAATTGAGCCGATATATTGATTGAGCACATTATTATCTTGTGAAAGATTCAATTTGGAACAACCAAGAAAAGGGCAATGTATCGACAAAACAATTCCTAGAATATTGACCTCTCTCTCTCATCTTAAAATAACATTCATAATTGTGAAACGAAAATCGAATTTTTTTTTTTTTTCAGAAAAAAAAACATGAGTGGACAGGCACCTTACGACGAGTAAATGTCAAACAATGTGTTCCCTTCAGTGTCACCGGCGAGCTGAAGTTGAGAAAAATATGGAATTCTAATATAATGTTGTGTCCACTTTGCACTTCAGGTACCTTTCGTAAACTTCCAATCAGATGGAAATAAGGTTTATATCCTTGCTGCTCTGCATCTAGCAGGTACCAAACAAGAATTAAGCAAGAATACATCTGCATGAAAATGTGATCAAATTACAAAATAGAGATTTTCGAAACTTCATGCACTGGCTATAGCAGAAGAGGTGAATGAAATGATTTTTCCAGAAAGTACGATTGTTTTTTGTTCAGGTGTAATGAATTCAAAGAAATGGTAGCAAACATCGGTTATTTTTTTTTGCAGATAGCTTCTGTTGATACGATAACATCAAAGTCAGAAATGTCTCATTTCACTCAAGGAAAGTTTTATCACGCCAGCGAAATATGACGATCATGCAGCATCCTTCAGCACAGCTTACACAACCCCTCCAGACGTTTTACATATTAACGTCAATACTGCACACTGTATTCGTCATT
This sequence comes from Troglopedetes dispersus, assembly GCA_027744215.1. Classification (NCBI taxonomy): domain Eukaryota; kingdom Metazoa; phylum Arthropoda; class Collembola; order Entomobryomorpha; family Paronellidae; genus Troglopedetes; species Troglopedetes dispersus. Next base: position 15,882 of record JAHZNF010001535.1, read on the forward strand.
TCGTATTTCATCACGCCCTGCTTTTTACTGCATGAACCGGCCATGCATTATTGCTCACAAAAATTCACCAAAAAAGGGTCCAAGGTTGACAATCCCCAATTTTGTAAATAGCTGTGTACACTTTCCAGTTGTAAAAGTGTATTGAAAGTCTCCCCATGTCAAGACCCAACTCAGGAGCAAGTGCACCACAGTCTCCCTTTTATGATCGACTGCCGATTGGTTTCACTTTTTTCTTGACGGATCAATACGTAGTGACCAGTATATCTTTTTATTATTGTGAAACGGTCGAGTAGTCCGTTTTTTTGTTGCAGGTACTGTGCCATTCTGTGTTGAATATGTGTTGGATTTTTATTGTTTTCCCCACAGACAGATGAACAGTCAAAAAAACGGAGGAAATAATGAAGATTTTATTGAAGATTAAAAATTTATAATTATGTTTTTCGTTATTAAAAAAATTAAATTAGCTGGGATGGTTATAAATTCATCGCTGCTTTCCAATCACATTTGTTGAGGTATGCCATCTGCTTTAAATGCCATATACTTCTCCGTAAGATTGTACCGAGCACACATACTGAATCCCATGTCACATATAATTATATTGTACCCATTTAGTGCAAGCTCGAAGCTAGCTGTGCTCCACAAAAAAAATGACAATGGTCCATTCATACTCCTTCCTTTCTCATACATCTCTTCCCTCCCCAAAAAATCATAAAATCTTGAGGAAGTAAAGAATTATGACAATATCTGTATAAATATGAGCAGCCAAATATTTTGACGATTTAAGGGTCAAAACCATTCAAAGTGAATACAAGGTGCTCATTGTTCCTACAATAAAACGGTTGAAATGAGCCTTTAAAAATTATTGTCTCACTTCTCTTTGGGTACACATTGCAATGACAGCTTGTTTTTTAAAAGTAAGTTGTTCAGTCATAAGAAAACTGATAAAAAGAACAAACGCGCCACTTGTGTGTTTACGTGCCACTGCTACACCCCATTTCATTTGAGCTTGTAACCGTTCAACTTTTAAAAAATGTAAATAGGTCAAGAACTGAAAAAAGCGTTATATAATATATGCTAGAGGATGCTAAATTGAGGACATCTTATTCCGGCTTATCTAATATCAACTCTGCTAGTTTTTACCATGGAGAGGAAGTGCGTTGAACATTTTTTATTATTCATTGTCCTTCTGCTCCTCATCTTCGTCTTGGCAAATGAAAAAAATATATATACACATACCTAAATGATAATATTGGTACAATCGGCATTCATTCCACTGCATTCAGTTACCCGTAATACTGGCCCAGAAAGAAATATTTAGTACCGTGGCATCAACATATTATCATAACCATTTCAGGAAACATTCCATACAGCATATATATTATATTGTGTGCATTATTATCAGTTTCATATCATCTCGATGGGTAGTGGGATCGGTCGGTGCATTTTTTTTATTTGAAAATGTTTTGGGTTGATCCCTGCAGCGTTTCTCCGTTTCTGTTGGGGTTGTAAATTTATTGACGGGCGGAAAGATCACGGACTGACTTGCATCCACTGTTACCCATCACACGTCCCTGATTTTTTAAAAGTCGACATGCGCATGTTCATTTAGTATTTTCGTTGCTTCAGGAGTAATAAAAAAGTGTGTTGGGTTCTTTTTACGAGCTGATAAGTGGCGAAAATTCGGCCAACATGACTTTTCCCTAATTGCTTTCAACTTTCCAACCAGTTGAAGGGAAAACATTAAATGGGTAAGTTATATATTTCGCTCACGCCGATTACAAGAAGGTACAACTACCAAAACGATTTGAGAATTGTTCCTGACAATACTTAAGGAGTGCGTCTCTCGAAAAAATGAGTTATCCTGATTCACTAATGATGCAACAATAATTCGTCATATTGCACGCCACGTTAAACGCAACCATGACTGGCGAAACTGTGCAAATGTCAGAGTAAACATTTAAGTTCCTCCATCTTCTTCCCACTTCTTCTTTTTTTTTCTTTCAGAGATTGAACGTGCCGTTGCCAGCATTACTGAAAAATAATAATCATTCACGTAATTATCTTCTCTTTTTCGTTTGAAGAGAATTAGCACATATTGGGTACGCTAATGGTTTAAAAAAATCCATCAAGTTCGTACCCGATGGACCACTCTCGGATCACCATTACTTATCTCTATTCTCTGACCATGTCCACAATTTTTTTGACGTACATATTTGGCCTGTGTACTTCCCCTGCACAGCAGAGAGAACTACATAAAGTAATAAAAATAACAACAACGCCACATGACCACACGACATTGCTTGCCTGACTTACTCTAGTTACATCACGTACGAATGAAGAGTACCTTTTTTTGCAAATCTGCTCCCACAATCACCGATCGCATGTGGTATTATTCTTTCTTGGTGAGTTTGGTGACCAAGTGATTCATACTTTACTACAACCACCACCATCATATTTTTGGGTGTCACGGGTGGACAAGTAAATAATGTGAGCAGTGACGGCAACCCTCGTACGTACACAATGCTTATATATACACAACACGGTTGAATGCCATTCTCGTCTTCGCCATCACAACAAACGACATTAGGGACGACTGCATAGTAAAAGCAGATGAAAAAAGTAACGGCACTTTTTCCATTAGCGCTGTCTCCTTTTCCCTGGCTTATTTATACAAAGTCAATTTTTTAATGACCAAGGAGGATAAAAAAAAATTCTATATTCGACGCTGCGACCACCACACGACACCTCCACTCTACGTAACGTATGTAACACATACAAAAGAAGAATCCAAACTTATGATCTCATCAGTGAGTACTGGCAGGNGCTTATTTATACAAAGTCAATTTTTTAATGACCAAGGAGGATAAAAAAAATTCTATATTCGACGCTGCGACCACCACAGAACACCTCCACTCTACGTAACGTATGTAACACATACAAAAGAAGAATCCAAACTTATGATCTCATCAGTGAGTACTGGCAGGGGGCACAACATACATATTAGTATAGATTTTATGTGGACTACCTATTTGCACCAATAATGTGGTCATTACAGGTGGCCAATTGGTGATCGGATCGGTAGTAGCCAAGCTAGGAAGAAGAAGGAATGACACAGGCAAAAAGCATCTGTGGGAAATGTGGTACACCGATGATTTAAAGATGATTAGCAAATACTAATCATAACTTCCTTTTAGAGTGATTCTGTTCGTTGATGGATTTGGATTGATCCTTTCGAGAAGGAGAACAACAGCCTGGTCAAATTCATTTAGGAACCAGGATTGCATTTATGAGGGACTTGTTAAAAATAAACATGTTTGTGTGTAAATTATACGCAATAAATATGTAAACTTCGAAACAAAACAACATCTTGTGGATTAGCGAAGCTCTTTCGCGTGATGTACTAAGGTAAAAAGTCATGGAGCTTGCCGTGCTTTTAGATTCTGCATTGTTTTTCATTGCGATGACATCAACCGGGTAGTAAGTAACCATTGACCGACAAAATGGAGATTGGAGATTGATAGCCTATTCAAATTGAGTATAACAATGGGTCGACTACAAGTTTTGAGGTTTTCACACGTTGGAGTCTAGCTGTATAGACAAGACAGTATTAATGTGGGCCTACTTATTGCAGGGTAGAAAAGACCGATTTTTTCCAAGCAGCAGGAAAGGAAAGGAGAAAGAAAATGGGATAAAATCACGGGCCCAATTTTTGTCCATTGTGACAATGTAAAATGGGTTTATGCTCGCAACAACACGTCCAAAATTGGAGTTGAGTGTTTTACAACGCGCAGTAAACTTAAAAGTGGAGTATATGAAACATGCATGTTGGATTATATTTACAAAACATATACGTATGTAGTATAAAATCCTCTACTATGATTATGCTTGGTCGTATCTATCTCCGATTCAGCAATTAATTTAAAAAAAAAGATTTTGAAGGTAGAAGAGAGCCAGGTAAACTATCTACCGTAGCCGGCCGTTGACCCTTTCGTTTTCATCGTTCTCTCGGTGCAAGCAAACCTCGAGCTTATACCTTACCTTCCCACAGCCACCACTATTCCGTCAGAAGAGGAGGAAAAAAAATGTGCACAAGTCCAACTCTTCTGCAAAGTTTGCTTGGTTGCGCGACGGAAAGCCTTCGCCACACACACGGGATGCTGATGAGAGAATAGGAAAAGCATGGTGCTTCGTAAAATGGTAAAGTCGACCAGCATCACTGCCTCAATCCGAGGAGGAGGGAATCGCTTGGTGTGTGGATAAAAGCCTATTTCAATATTATCGTTTTACCGTCCATGTTGTACTTTTCGCATTTTTTGATAGTAATGCGATGTAATACGTAATGCTTTTATGCGCTTAATGATAATGCTATGAATCTAGTAACTCAAAAAAAAACCAGTCACAACAACACAATGTTGTATAACTTTGTTTCTCCTCTCTCGGAAAGCAGAAGAGTGAGTGTGTGAGTGAACACATGACAACAATATTAACTCTTTTCGTGTAAAGCGTATGTGCATAGTAATGGTAGATTCAAGTGCGTGGATTCATGTTTTTTTTTTCTAATTGACTTCCTGGTTTTGTTAGAACAGGCACCAATGCGGAAGCAAGTACCGTTGCACCTTCTTTTTCCTTCAGCACGTAAGCTAGCTAACAAAAACGTTTGCAAAAACACATGTACCTACGCATCAGCGAACTTGGTTGACGTTGGCTGGGTTTTTGCCTGTGCGAAAAAAAATCTATTCCTTGGCAAATGATGAAAATGACTTACATACAGAGTAATAAAGTTGTCATTAGGAGAAATGTGGCCTTAACATTCTTGACGACTACCTGTTTCTTTCCTTTCCTTTCTCCTTTCACATCGTTGTGATTTCATCGAATTTTTATCAAAGTAGCAAACTTTATTTTCCCTTTTGACTTAATTGCATAACTGAAATTTATAAGTGATATGCCTATCGTGACAACATTAAAAATGGAAGATAGGGAACAAATATGCTTTGAGTATATATGTAAAAAGGTTTATATGTTCAGAAGAAAAATCACTAGAATTTTGTTTCAATTTGTCTCCGGATTAATTGGCACAACTCATAATTAATGCCGTAACTAGATGCATGATAACTTTCATTGCACCTATTCTGTTGTTTGTTATGATTGAGGTTTCTGAAGAAGTCATATAATTACTTCCGCCGTTGAGAATAAGACAAGGGTTTTCCAACATACTCAATTTGAATAAATTCAGTCTAAAATCATTACATAGTTTTTGTGAGATTAGAACGTTGTGTTGGAATCAATTTGTTTTCAATTGTCGGTGCTTTCATACGCCATAATTACCCCACTTAAGCAGGTTCTGTCATACATTTGTTGATGCTGCGATTTACTCCAACCTCACGAGTAATTGGTTTGTCTTATCATATGTTTCATAAAATCTTTTCACCAATAATGCTTTACAGTATCAATACTGTAACATTTGTTATGTAATGTTAAAGATATAAGTCTGGAAGATCTCTTCCGTTTTTGTGTACTTAATTAGAGCAGGCTATATTAGTGTGTCAACCTGGTAAAAAATTAGACTGTCAACGCTCACTACAAGAGTTATTGGAAGAATTATGAAAAGTTTGGAATCCTAATTACTACTTGTATTTATGAACATTGCACAATCTAAATTAAATATGATTGAATAGAATTGAATCCAGTTTATTGTCTCATTGCATTCATTCAGCAAAATACATCGTATAAATAAATTATACAGATAGTACCCCAAGGATAAATCCTAAAGCTATGATCCCCGTAATTCCCTTCATTTAAGTTAACCATTAATGTTTCTATTTTAATTAATTATGGAGTGAAAAAAAAATATTTACCATGTGTGTTTAAAAATGTTTTTATGAAATTTCTCTG
>JAHZNF010001537.1:0-12617 GCA_027744215.1 Troglopedetes dispersus
ATTTTTTTGTATCCACTTTGAAGTCAGTGAAAGGAAGTCTAAATAAATAAATATACCTACATACCGTAAATGACCAAAAGATACCCCGGGGTAAAATTTCAAATTTGGCACCTCGACCCCCGGCTATCTTTAGAAGCCGGCTATCATTTGAAGCCGGGTAAAAATTGAAACGAGCAATATATTTTAAGTAAATACCTTGTAATTATTCAGCATTTGTTGATATTTTTTTCGTTTCACAACATTTTTTGCAACAAATTCGCAAAATGGGGCTATGAGTATTACGAAGAAACATGAAACCTCAATGGAAAATACTTACTTTTGCTTAAATCTAACTTTTAATGACGATTTTTATACTGAACAGTGCATTTTAAATTTGTAACAGTGAATTTTTAATAAAAATGAAATTTGACCCGGCTATCTTTTGAAGCCGGCTAAAATTTCAAATTTGGTGCCTTAACCCCCGGCTATCTTTCGAAGCCCGGCTATCTTTTGGTCATTTACGGTATGTACCTTGCGGTGAGACTTTCGCGTCTGAATTAATAGTGTTATTTTTATGGTAATTGAATAGTTCAGAAACACTTTTCAGAAGTTTCCAATGCCCTTGAAGAGATCTAAAATTAAGCAGATGCAAAGATATTTTGTGTACATATTGAACTAGGTAATACTTTTTCCTTAGGATACACTGGGCTGCTATTCAACTTCTTCAAAAGTGTATATAAGCATAAAACTAATATAGCTTACTGGTTGCTCAACGAGGACTTTCACTCGGGTTAGGTTATTGCTACGTCATTTCAGGTCAACATACGACGTAAAATGTTTGAGATAACATTATTATATACAATTAGAGTAACAGATGTACAAATTCCCTTGAAAAGCAGCAAGCAATAAATATAGGTTTAAATAAATTCACACATTCATCTGAGTTTTCAAATTACAAAATTAAGAGTTTGGTTTAAGTTTAAACTAAATACATAGTATATTAGTATCTAAACAAAATTAAAAGGTCAAATGTGATATTATGTACATATGTACTATTCTGAAAGTCAGCCTAATCCGAAAGACTTGATAATATCTTGTACTTGATTAAGAACGGCTGTCTTATCAGGACCGCCACCGGCAACTGCTGTGGCACCATGTTTCCCAGTTGCTACACTTCTCACTATGTTTGCTCCATGGCTGTAGTGCACCGTTTCCGTGCCTTGCAAATTTTGATCCCCATCCAACCCTGTATTTTTAAGTAAATTAAGTATTAAATAATTTCATGCTCCATAAACCTAACGATCTCACAAAAACTAAAGTAGATTGATACGCAAATAGCAGGTTACCGTGAAATGTGAAGTAATCAGAATCCTTGTTCTTGCATTTCCACAAAGGGCAGCATTCGGCCTTCTCTCCCTTTGGCCTTGGTACTGTTTTGTCATTCTGATCCACTTCCTTGCAACTACTATTCTCGGGCGGTTTCTTACAACCAACTTCCTTGCACTTTTTGTCTGAAGTACTTGTAACTTCACTTGCCAGGCAAAGAACCAGGGATGCTATTAATAACACCACAGGCAATTTTGTAACAACCGTATTTATCCGCGGCACCAACGGAGACATCTTCACAAATGAGATAATTGTTGAAAGTGAGTTATATCAAGTCTCAAGGCTGGCGTGAGAATTAGCAATGGATTTTTTTATGAACTCGGTGCACATTATGCCACACAACAAATCATGCCATGCATACAATATGTAGCAGTAGGCATGCTCGCAATATCCTTATGGATATATAGTATTTTGGTCTCTGAGTCATGTTCTCATTTCTCGCCCATGATTCAGATTAAAATTTTTCAGCTAGCTGCAAATCGTCGATGACACTAACAATACCAAAATATATTTTACAGACATGACGTAGAAAAGGCTTTTACGACTGAAAAGATGATTGCTAAAATCTCTAACAGCTTCATAATATTTGTTTATGTTCCTTTGTACATCCTAGTACATGTTTATCACTTCTGTGATCGTCATACATCTTTGAGGATTTTACGACGATTTATTAATGCTTGTTCCAATCAATAGTTTTATTTTTTACAACCGTGATATTTGTCGTGGCTGCTAATGTACCAGGTGTCCAGGGTTTGCTCATTGCCAAGAAGCTGTACAAATTGAAACCCAAAATTGTGGGTTAAATTTAAAAAAATGACGTCTGCAGGATTTTCACTAACTTGCAGGTTAATTCTAGTGATCACGATTGCGGTTTGTGTAGTTCAAGGTCCTTTTCATGTGACTGGCAATCCACTTCCGGGTTATTCTTCTTTGCGATTTATTCATGCAAACGACAAAATTCTATTTAAGATATAAAATTTCAGTGATTTCATACAAAATTTGTTCTGACTTATAAAATATAGATGGTGCCCAAGAAGCACCGCCTCCGGCAGTACAACCTGAGGGTAGCGCTCCCCAAAGCGACGCTGCAGCTCCCAGTGATAATCAAGCAGGGGTGTCAGGAGGTGCCGCGGAAAATACGTCGCCTCAAGTTTCACAACCAGCACCTGCACAAGCAGCAGTCCCAGCAAGCGGTAACCAAAAGGATACAGGTGGGGCTAAGGGCGAACAATCATTTGCCTCGATCTCCGTAGGCGAAACAAAGGGCACTAAAGATTCTAACACAACTTACTACACTCATTCTACACAAGAAAAGGTTCGGTTCCCTTATTTACGCCACACAAATGCATACTTCCTCAGCATTGCTTTACTTACGATTTTTTTCTACGGTAGTTCGAGTCTCGCTGGGGAACAGCTCAAGGTCCACCATCAGGGCAGCAACCCCAGCAACCCCAGCAACCCCAAGGTCCACCACCAGGGCAGCAAGGTCCACCCGCCTTCAACTTTGCTGGTCAAAATCCTTTTCAATTTATGTTCGGATAAGGATTGTCAGCTTGCTTCAAGTTTCCGAGGAAAGGCTCGTGAAACCCCTCTTTAGTTTTTATGCATAATTATTTTTACCAAATAAAATTTTAAAATGCATTGTAAGTAAAGACACATATATATTTTTCAAGAATAAAGGACTCTATACATTTCATGAATTGCATATTTAAAATGTTTAAATGTGTTATTTGATATATATGCATATAATAATAATAATAACGACTTTTTCAAGAACTAATAAAAATCATAGTTATTGTTTCCTCTAATACAAATAATAAAATCAAGAACGACTCATAAAACTAAATTCGTTGAACACAACATGTACGTCATATTCACATTACGTTACTAATGCGTGTTCCTTTGCGTTCATTTCATTCTAATTTAGCTTCACACTTCCGTTAAAGATTCCGTCAGCATTGCACAGCATTCGGAATAGGAAGTCAAAAGCTTCGTACCACGCAAGAATGCCTACAAATTCCTTTTCTTGATAGCTCTTACGTAAATCCGTACCTCCGCTGTAAAAAATGAGGATGGAACACTTCAACTGTATTTTTTTAAAATGTGTGGTCTTACTCTGGTTTACGTGTTTGAGTGTAGAAGCACAGGAGAAGCCGGAAGCATGCAAAAATTACCTCTGTCCACCACCTCCTAGTGATCACAATTGTTCTGTAGTAACTACACCAAGTGCCAAGGTAGAAAAACAACTTGGCGAATTAAAGGATTGCTGCCCTGTTTACCTTTGTGTAGATAAGAACGAAAAGCAAGTGTTGTACATAGGTAATGATCGTCATGATCATCTCATTTTGAAATTCCTCTCTTCCAATTCAAACCAAGTAAGCAAATCTTTTCCATTCTTGGGTCAATTTATTCAGGGTTAACCGAAAAAAGGAAGAACGATGCTGTGGTCGCAGTGACAGTTCCGCCGCCAGTGCTAACCACTAGTACAACTCCACCACCTCCAGCCCCGTCCACTCCTTCCACAACAGCAGGAACGACCACACCTTCTCCAGGAGTCATGGGGAGAAGAAATTGTTTGAATGTCGTCTGCCCGGCGTATGTGCTCCCTTCCATGCAGTGTACTTTTGAACATCACTCTGAGACATACTACTACGATGAGTTCTTGCCGTGCTGCCCCACCATGCAATGTAGATCCGAGGCTGGTACTGTCTCAAGATTTTCTCGTAAGTGGAATACTTTGCAAATTCAATTAGTAAATGTACATTGAGCCCTAACTAGTGCTACCAAACTATTTTCAAAAGTATTGCTCTAAGGTATGATTGGGGGCGAAGTCCCAACGAGCTCCGCCGGGATTCTCGTGGCCAAGGGTTTAACAGAAGATGCCCAACGGTGTCCAAAGATTGGATGTGGTGAGAATCCCGCCCTCCTTCTGAATGCAGTGTGTACAGAAATACCCACAGCGAGAAACTTTTCTTCCCATGAACTTGTGGCCATGGGTGCATTCTCCGACTGTTGTCCAACACTTTGGCACTGCGCAGTTACGGAAGGGGTGATTTATAATATACATGGTTAGAAAGTCAGAGTTAGAAAGGCATAGTATCCAAATCTGAATATTCAGCATTCAGCAACCCATTTAGATGATGTCTGGTATAAACCGGAGTAATTAACAATGCCACGCAATTTTTTACCCAACAGAAATCGTAGCAAAAACATTCTGGAGCTACACAATAAAAACCGTGAAATTCAACGTAACCGAAGTGTCAAAGAACTGTGAAGATGCTCAATGTCCTCTCCTGCCCCGTGAAAGTGTAGGGAATTGCCTAATCGTGATCAATCCCCTTCAAGCCTTAGCAGCATTTGTGAAGGACAATTGGGTGTGCTGTCCGGTTTACAAATGCACGCTTGGTACTAACGGATTAATGCAAACAGGATTTTGTAAGTGACTTCATGTAACAGAACATGTGTATTGAATTTCTTCATCTATTGCCGGGGAAAGGTAGAAATCTTATACCAAATTTTTTAGCTGAAATTATTGGTTCCATCCCTGTGGAAAATAATTGTGATAGCTACTCATGCATAGAAGAGCCAGTCATTCCATATGCCACTTGCGAGAAAGCTGCCGATCCTACAAACATCGCGACAGCGGCAGGAAAGCTCAAGGACTGTTGCCCTGTGTGGATTTGCACATTTGAAGATGGCAACGTAGCCCACTATTTCCGTACACAAACTTTTTTTTATTGTTTTAAAATTATTAGTAGGATTTTTCAAGGCAGTTCTTCAAAATCTTTTTGTAATCATTTGCAGGATTGAATGCCTCAGATTTTCAATACAAAGAGATTCAAATATTCAAACTAGAAGGGAACGCCACATCAATTACATTTAATGTTGATGACACTGCTGTGACAGCCAAGAAACATTCCATTGAGAAACGTTCTTTAATGGCACCCCAATCAGAGTCTGCTCCAGGTGAAGAAGATGAGTCGATGAACGAAATTCAAAGTTCCTCGTCATCGCGTACCAATGACGGATCCGCAAGTAAAGGAAACCTTTCACAATATCAGACTCAGCTTACCAATCCAAAATTGACGAATGCCCAGAAACCTGTCAATGACGACTCTTCCACCCTGGCAGAAGATACTGCCGTTCATGAAGATATTTCAACAATTTCAGAGACATCGGAAGACCAAACGAGCTTCAATGACGAATATCAAGATGCAGGAACTGGCCAAGGAAAAGAAGAATCACAATTCTCACAGTCACCAAATCAGAATGATACTCACTTCGTAAACAGTGGGGCTCCCAATCGCGTGTTTTCCACCAGTTCCAAAAGCAGTAATACTCAAACAATACAGGCTTCAAATAAAGCCAACAAACCTGGGACTGCTAAAATTCAAAATAAGCAAGAAGGAAAGCATTCGCAGTCCAGTACTAGACCTTTACCTAGTCCCATTAACGGCAATTCGCCAACAACACAGAATTCCAACAGCTCATTCAACAATGCTGCAGATGGTAACCACCAAGATACCCAAGAAGGACAACTTTCACAGTCATCATCTCAAGATCAGATACACGCCCAAAAGAATGGAGAAAGTACAACTGGGTCAACCTCTGGCACAAATAACAGTAATTATTCTCAAAGAACCCAGAATTCAAACATGCTCAATAAAGCCGGAACGGCAAACCTGCAAAATAATCAAGAAAGACAATTGTCACATTTGTCACAAACTCAGAATAACGTTCAATCCACAAACAGTCGGGCATCCAGTGGTGAGAATTCCAAAAGCAGCGGTTCTCAGGGTAGGCAGAGTTCAAAAATACTCAAAAATTCTTCAAGGACTAACGCCCAAAATAACCAAGAGCGCCAACTTTCACATTCATCTCAAGATCAGATGAACGTTCACCTACCAAAGAATCGAGAAAACACAACTAGGTCTTCCTCAAGTTCCAACAATGGCAATTCTTCAAGAACCCAAAAATCGAACATATTCAACGATGCTGCACACGCTAATCTCAAAGATAACCAAGAACAACTTTCACGGTCATCATTTCATGATCAGATCAACGTTCCATCCGCAAAGAAAGGAGCAGCCAGTGCCGGAAGTTCTGGTGACACCAAGTTTCAGAGAACCCAGACCTCAAACGTGCTTAACAATACTGCGGACGCCAAGATAAAAGATAACCAGGAACGACTACTTTCAAACTCATCTTCTCAAGATCAAATGAAGGCTGAAAATAATGCAAAAAATGGAGAAAGCACGACTGGGTCATCCTCTGATTCCATTAGTAGTAAGTCTCATAGAACCCAGAATTCAAACATACCAAACAAAACTGGAAATGCTAACCGGCAAAACAAGCAAGAAGGACAAATTTCACATTTGACACAAAATCAGAATAATATTCAATCCACAAGCAGTGGGGCATCCACTGGTGACAATTTAAAAGGCAGCGGTGCTCAGGGTATCCGGACTTCAAATATGCTGAAAACTGCCGTGAGGACTAACGACGAAAATAACCAAGAGCAACAACTTTCACAGTCATCTTCTCAAGATCAGATGAACAATCACTCTGCAACGAATGGAGATAGCACAACTGGGTCAACCTCTGGTTCCAATAACAGTAATTCTTCTCAAAGAACCCATAATCCAAATATGCTCAATAAAGCTGGAAACGTTAACCTGCAGAAAAATCAAGAAAGACAATTGTCACATTTGTCACAAAATCAGAATAACGTTCAATCCACAAAGAGTGGGGTATCTAGTGGGGAGAATTCCAAAGGCAGCGGTGTTCAGGGTAACCAGACTTCAAACATACTAAAAAATTCTGTGAGGACTAACGACCAAAATAACCAAGAGCGAAAACTGCCACAGTCATCTCAGGATCACATGAACACTCATTCTGTAAAGAATGGAGAAAGAACAACTGGGTCATCTAGTGGTTTCAAAAACAGTGATTCTCAAAGAACCCAGAATGCCAACAATTCATTCAATAATCCTACGGAATCTAACAACCGAGATACCCAAGAACGACAACTGCCACAGTCATCTCAGGATCACATGAACACACATTCTGTAAAGAATGGAGAAAGAACAACTGGGTCATCTAGTGGTTTCAAAAGCCGTGATTCTCAAAGAACCCAGAATTCCGACAATTCATTCAATAATCCTACGGAATCTAACAACCGAGATACCCAAGAACGACAACTTTCACAATCATCATCTCAGGATCAGATGAAAACTCAAAAGAATGGAGAAAACACAACTGGGTCAACCTCTGGTTCCAATAACAGCAGCAATTCTCAAAGAACGCAGAATTCAAATATGCTCAATAAAGCTGGAAACGTTAACGTGCAAAATAACCAAGAAAGACAATTGTCGCAAAATCAGAATAATATTCAATCCACAAAAAGTGGAGCATCCAGTGGTGAGAATTCCAAAACCAGTGGGGCTCAAGGTATCCGGACTTCAAATATACTAAAAAATTCTGTGAGGACTAACGACCAAAATAACCAAGAGCGACAACTAGCACAGTCATCTCAGGATCACATGAACACTCACTCAGTAAAGAATGGAGAAAGAACAACAGCGTCATCTAGTGGTTTTAATAACCGTAATTCCCAAAGAACTCAGAATTCCGACAATTCATTCAATACTGCGGAATCTAACCACCAAGGTACCCAAGAACGACAACTTTCACAATCATCATCTCAAGATCAGATGAACGACCAAAGGAATGGAGAAACTGGGTCATTTTCTGGTTCCAATAACAGCAACAATTCTCAAAGAACCGAAAATTCAACCACACCCAACAAAGCTGGAAACGCTAACCGGGAAAATAACCAAGAAGGACAATTTTCACATTTGTCACGAAATCAGGATAATGTTCAATCCACAAACAGTGGGGTATCCGGTGGTGAGAATTCCATAAACACCGGTGCCGGGGGTATCCAGCCTTCACAAACACTCAAAAATTCTTCGAGGGCTAATGCCCAAAATAACCAAGAGCGCCAACTTTCACAGTCATCGCAAGATCAGATGAACGTTCACTTACCGAAGAATCGAGAAAACACAACTAAGTCTTCCTCAAGTTCCAACAATGGCAATTCTCCAATTTCCCAGAATTCGAACAAATTCAGCAATACTGCGGACGCTAACTTCCAAGATAACCAAGAACGACAACTGTCACAGTCGTTATCTCAAGACCAGATGAACATTCACTCCGCAAAGAGTGGAGAAAGCACATCAAGGTCTTCCTCGAGTTCCAACATTGGCAATTCTCAAAGAACCCAGAGCTCCAATACACCGAACAAAGCTGGAAACGTTGACTTCCAAAATAACCCAGAAAGACAATTTTCACAGTCGTCACAAGATCAGGTGAAAGAGCATTCCCTAAAATATGGAACGACCAGTACCAAAGGCGGCAGCTCTCAAGGAACTCAGAGTTCAAACATGCTCAATAATGATGCGAACGCGAATTTTCAAAACATTCAAGAACGACAACATTCACAGTCATCTTCTAAAAATCAGATGAACGATCACTTGGTGAAGAATGAAGGAAGTACAAGTAGGTCGTCCTCCAGTTCAAACAACGGCAATTCTCAAATATCCCAGGATTCCGAGAACACATTCAACAATGATGCAGAAGTTTACAACCAAGATACCCAAGAACGAGAATTTTCACAATCATCTTCTCAAGATCAGATGAACGCTTACTCTGAAGAGATTAGAGAAAGCACAATTAGCACTTCCTCCAGTACCAATAACAGCAGCAATTCTAAAAAAACCCAGGATTCAAATATGCTCAATAAAGCTGCAAGGACTAACGTTCAAAATAGCCAGCAGCGACAACTTTCACAATCGTCTTCCCAAGATCAGACGAACGTTCATGCGGTAAACAATGGAGCAACCAGTCATAGTACGTCTTCCTCCAATTCCAACGCCAGCAGCGGCAATTCTAAAAGAACCCAGGATTCAAACCTACCCAACAAAGCTGGAAACACTAACTCTCAAAATAGCGTGACAAAATCCTCATCAGCATCTGACAACAGCGAAACCAACGCCCTGTCGAGCAGTAAAAATAAAGCGGCAGTAGTATCAGTTTCAGGTGAATCTAAAAACAATGGAGGTGTGACATTCGAAAGGGCAACATTTTTACACTGGAAACAGAGCTGCTTGGCCGGAGACCATTGTGAAAAATTGGAGGATACTGTGTGTACAGGAAGGGATTGGACCGCGCGGACACAATATGCGCCTCGTATTGATCATTGTTGCCCCATGCTGCTCTGCACAGCGAACAATGGTTTCCAGCAAACCTATTTTGGTAAGCTAAATTTGAGCTGCTCAAATGCTTGTGTTAAATTTTACTCGCATTAAAGGAAGAAATGTATAATCCTGTTTTTGATAACAGTCAAATACGCTGGTGTAATCCCAACGACAGTAGTGAAAGTCAAGAAAAAGTCTGATGGAAGTCAGTGTGCCAACATATCATGTGGAGAAACCACCGAACAGGGTTGTGCTGCATATCCGAATTGGCAACCTCTGGTCTCCTCCATAAAACCTCTCCTAGACTGTTGCGGAATGATCAAGTGTGACAGAAAGGATGGTTCTTACTCGGTAGAATTAGGTACGGTGAAGAACCAACATTATTGTTCCTATATATTTATATTATCACATAAAGTACAGAATTTCGTTAGAGGAGTGGCATATTTTCTACTTAAGTCCTTTTTATAGTTGTATAATGTAATTTTGTCTAGGAATCTTTGGGGCATCATTTAAGTACTACGAAATTTCTTTTTATAACATCAAACGAGGAAATTCGGCCCAGAAAGCAGCCACCAACGACCAGTTGTCACAGTCTCACGGCAACATGCAGCCAACCCATACGGCAAGTGCTCCCCTTCAGTATGAACCCACAACAAATTTACAAAGAATGCAGGCGCAGATGACACCACAGCATCAGTCATCAAATAATCATTATGGAGGATCGAATGCCGAAATGACATCGCAGCAGCATTCAAACAATAATCAGCAAGAAACCCTTGCTGAAATGACAAAGCAACATTTTTCCAGAAATGGTCCACAAGGATCCCAGTTCTCACAACAGTATTCGTCACCTCCTTTTTTTCCAAATATGTTTCAAAATATATTCGATCAGCAACAGTCATTTTCCTCTCAGTGGCTATCGTTTATGCCAGAACACTTACACTTTAACAGAATTACATCGAGTCTCAGCGGAGATATTGCGAATGTGTTCAATAAGGTATTTGGAGGTGTCATGAAGGTACCAACGCAAGGTCTTGAGATGAATTCTTTTTCATATGCCTCAATGCTTCATCCGCGGATCAACTTTGGTTCCTTTGGATTCTCGCCACAAATTCCAAACATGCTAGGTTCTAACTTTCCAATGTATCAGCAGTTTTCGTCGCATCCTGGAGGCGGGATAAGCATGCAACAATCCATGGGAAAGAAGAAGTGATGCTGGCTGACTTTCATTAATAATAACGTAGGATAAGCTAATGTAGGCTTTAAATGACGAGGACAACATTAAACGGCTGTATTTTAGATCAAATATTGTTTTTCACTTCAAAAATAAAATGTACGGTTTCTCATAAAATTTGATATGATGAACTTGTCTGTAAATGACTAATCAGATGAAATAGGCCAATCTGTGTGTGTTATATTTTACGTGTACGTAAAAGAAAGTTTCGAAGAAAGTCAAAGCAATTCACGGAGTGCAAAGGGTGTCGCTAATATAAAAAACAAATCCTAAAACAAAAACGGCAAAACTGGTATTTTGATGATTGGTAGATCAATACTGGGTTCCATGCGTCATTCTTTTGTTTTCTATCAAGCTATTCATGTGAAAGCAACTTTTTCTGACAGAGAGTAAAAGTGAAAGCATATCCTGCAAACCATTCATCCATGTAACAAGTCATACATGCCGGAAAAGCCTGCTTCCTCTAATTAGGAGAACGGAAAAATCATTTCATGGAACGGGGTCCATCAAATAAGAGCCATTGTTAATGGTAAAGGCTTTATCTCCTTTTGGCGAAAAAGAAATAGAATTTGTCCAATGGACCATGAATGAATCTCCTAACCGAGTTAATTGTACTATTGTTCAACTTTCTTGATACTATTCCTGCACTATCCTTATTCTGCTTTACCTCCTCCTCCGCCTGCAAATGATTTGCTTAATTGTGGCTACCATAAAATATTAATCAAATCACGAGGAACACTCCATGCTCCATAAGTACATTATATATTTACCGATAGCTTATGTAGTCCAGCGGTAAGGGATTTGAAAGCCGGAGCCATCTCTGATGGGAATAGCTTTCTCTTAAGTTCCAAGTCTTTCCACAAAAGTTTGTTACAAAACTGCAGCATAGATCGCGCCTAAATCCTTTTACAAATATGCCGGTGCGGTGATTGGATCCGGCCAGACATAGGGACATGTTATGGTATTTCCACAGATTCCATGTACCATAAGATTATTAGCAATCTGTAGTGGGTATTTGGGTATTCTTTTTTCATTATATTCGTCCACAGGAGAGCTCGTCGTGTGAGTCTTCATTCTGCAAGTAAGCAAACAACGTTACTCTGGAAATCATGAGTATACTACTCATTTACTCACGGCACCCCATGCTCCAGGCTAGAAGTTTTGTTTTTAGTGTATTAAATTAACGACGTCCCCATTTACGTTAGCTCATTTGAACTGGGGCTTTAGGGGCATGCCGAGGTAAGGAAGGTTGAAAAGTCCCTGTTGTCCAATATTATCTATCTATTTATAGGTGGTGGTATCATTTAATCTGTTCTTTATATATTTCCGGTAAAGTATAGTTGGGCAGAGATTTTAAAATAAAAGGTGAAGGTGGTTTTCATTTAAACTCGAAAAGGTAGTAGTGAATGCAAAAGTGGGAGTTGTAAACAGTTGTTTATATTTCGCAGGAAAAATTCCAAAAGGACAATATTATAAGAAGCGCTCTCACGAGTCCTCTTCTATCTCAATTGCCAATAAAGCTGATGAAACCTAACGACCAAAGAGCTTTGGAAATTCAACATTGTTACTTCTAGGTCTGCATGGGAGAGCAAAATATGACTAATACATACATGTGTTTATGTATGCAGATTGTATCAGTTGAGTGCTTTGATGGTCCATCAAAAACAAAATGACTCCAGATTAGGCATGAGGATTTTCAGCAGAATGTGAACCCACGACCGCCCAAGCCCACGACAATTTTTAAAAAGTTTGTCCACGCC
>JAHZNF010001538.1:0-10902 GCA_027744215.1 Troglopedetes dispersus
CGTGGTCACTGCATATACCTACATCTGCTTTCTCCCCTTTCTCCTTTTTATGGTCGGTTGAACTGTCCGCGTGCACACTCTAAATGAAAGTGTGGGTCATTCTTTCTAGTCATATCGTTCCTTTCATTGTGGATCCATGCATTGCAATGCAGCGGTTCGATCGTGAAGAAAAATGAGATCAAATGGTGGCAGCACCAAGGGACGATCTGATGACCATGCATTTCTTTCATTACTGCAGTTTGCCTCTTCAGCATTTTTAATCAGAGTTTTATCCGGACTCTGGGACCAAACCCAGTTGGTGGAACAGATCGGGTTTACTACATTTTAAGGCAAGACAAAAATGCCAGAAAAATTTAGATAATTTAAGTCTGATCAGCTCTAGAGGTTATATGATTTTATAAAATGAATTGATTCTTCACAAATAACAACTGACCTTACATTGACCTGGGAAGAAATTTAAATAAGCAAATAAATTAATTCGATATGTAGGTACAGGAGGATCAGGTAGGGGCAACTGCTTTCAGGGTAGAATGAAGCACGTCTCTCATTTATTAGAGTCAGCCTCCTTTTATAATTGATTTTCGTCAAAACTAAGCAATGTGTTTAAGTATCTGCATACAACATATTCCTCAATTCAAATTGTAATGACAAGAGTTCATAGTTGTTGGAGAAAGCGAAGTCAACCCTTTAAAATTGCCCCCTTTCCTTTTCCTTTCTTTCATTACAGAAAGTTATTCTTTCGTTCGTCATGTTATTGTGATTCTGTAAGATTTTCAAGACCGGTAAACCAGCACATAAACAGCACTGGAGAGTAGAATATTTATGGTTCATACTTGTCAACCACGTCGTCTGTCCCTACACAACAGATTATTTTCATACATCTAACTAACTTAGTTCTAGAGTTCAAGCAGTTGTTTCTTCAAGGGGTTATGAAATGGCGTTAGCCTTCTTTAGCTTAATTGTCATGTTCTTCGCGAATGAAGTAGTCTGCGTTAGACTTTGTGGGAAATTTTACCAAAACACTATGTAATTATATTGTCATTCCAACTCCCGTAATGTACTATACTGATTTTATCAATAAGAATACATCTCGTCGGTTTCCCAATGTTTGGAATGGACAATCACAAAACAAATCTTTCTCTAATTTTGGGAACTTGCATTATCTGTATGCTACTATTGTTGACAATTTAAAAGATTTTCAAGTATTGCGAGGATATTTAGCATAAGCTTGTACCACATGGCCAACAAGTACCGGTAATAGCAAGCGAAAGCAACATATCAGGGCAAACAACACCAATGATTTGAGACATTTCTCTAGAAAAATAACGTGTGTGTAGAACTTGACAAAATGGAGGGGTAATTACTGGAAAAAGTTTTCCACCATACCAATTTTCCTCTCCTGAAACTCCCCGTCACAGATCAAATATGGAAGCGATGAGTGAGAGCAGAACAAAAATCATTGCATGGCTTTGGGTTATACTGATGTGATGATGGGTCTGAAACTAAAAGAATTATTACTGAGAAAAATTGAAAGTGGAAAAAGTAATTCAAGTTTAGTTTCCTTTGCATTTAAAGGCCGTCCGCTTTTCAGCTCGAATGACATGAGCAACTCTCTTTATAGACAGTGCCGCGATCCGCCTTTTATATTTCACCCTCAAAGTAAACCTCATTTTGTAAAGCACATTTCTCCTGAAGGAAAATAAGTTGTACTTTTTTGCTGCATGAGCTTTTCACAGGAATTCGATTCACTCGCTTTCCCCATCAAACCTAAAAGGAGCAGGCAATTTCATAATTTATATACACATTTCATACTTCTGTTTGAAGCGACGCATCAGTATTTCTTTTTATCCATTTGCCGTGTCGCTTCAAATCCACTTCCATGATAAAGTAAGCAATGTCTTTCAGTTTCATTCATTCATAATAAGTACATTAACTACAACACTGGATATTAATAGTGTCTGCCTTTTTTGTTGCTTTAAGGCATTAAACTGAGTAGTGAAAAACGACAGGCATGAAAATGCTTCTTCTAATGCGATGAGAAAAATAGCATGTTTTGTATATCCATGTTGTTGTTGTGAATAAAAATTCGTGCTGAAGTGAGGCTGAGCTTTCTCTTGGAAAACTTTATCGTGGATGAAAGTCTTGCATCTTCCTCGTGAGTAACGTGTCAGGTGGCGTGCATATTTATATGTAACGGAACGTGTTGTGCAAGTGCTATACCGTGGTTTCACTGCTCAGATAGGATGGGAAAGAAACTGGTAAAATGGGCAAAACTATCCACCTCCAGTTTCCTTTTTATCCGGTGGCAAGCATTCCTATATGGCCGGGCTCGTTTGTCTGGTCTGCATATAGTTTCGATGAAAGATAAAATATCACACGGAGCTTATGAGGACACATGTTTGATTTTTTTTAAAAAAAAGAAGCACATTTATATATTCGTATACTCATGCTTGCGTACAATAGTGATCTCCAGACGAAAAGATGCATATAACTCGTGAAACGCAATGGAAACATCAGCAGAAAATTACTTGCTAAAACAACACTTTGGTAAGTATCTCACGCAGATGCTTGTATATGTTTATCTTAATTGGAGCAGACCTTTTCACCGGATATACATTCAGGTGCAGTTGGCGAACATTTGCGGACATATGTATTATGGGAAAAATGGAATCAAACCACATTTTGTTAGGTTTTTGTCTTTACTATAGTCTACCTCCAAAAATGGGAGAATAACGTGATAGCGGGGAGAATGAAGAAAGGACGAGGAAATATAATCCACAAGCGACAAGCAATTTGGAGTGAAATTGTATTCATGTGGCTGGGTTGCTTGCGAGAAAATGCTGCAAATGATACTGTTTGATACATGTTATCTTTTAATTTTCCTGGGAAAAGGGTTTAATTTATTTTTTCCAACTCCAATAGGATCACTTTAGTCCCATCATCATAATCGCCAGAGGATGATGCTGATGATGATAGGAATATTATAATATTTGTAAAATAATATCAGCGATCATCCCACACTTGTATCCATCATTCAGGAACAATGATTTCATGTAATGTGCCGTCATGTGGTGTCTATTTTTAGACAATATATGATAATGATGCCTGCAAGCGCTCTTCCTTTATTTGCGGGCGGGTGATACAGTTTCAACAATAAATAATACCGAACGAGATGCTCACCACCAGCAGCCGTCTACCGTACATATTTCACATCTCCCCCAGTCTAATAAAGATTAACATCAAACTGCCGAGACGAAATGGTTGTAAGTCTCGTGGTGTACATATATAACCCCTGTAATGCACATCATCAGCTAGCTCACATAACGAATGTAAGTCGGAGCGTTGTGAACGTTTGGGAAAGTGACGACAAGTGAAGAACGATTAAACTGTTTTTTTAAAATTTCATTCATGTTTTATCAATGCAAAAATTTATCCTCAGCCTGGTGCCAACTCTTTATAGTTTACCTCTGTCGATCAGATGAGTTGCTCATGTTTTTATACGTGGTTACTGTTACTGTGGCTTGAATGATAGTTTTAAACAAACTCTTGGATTATCTACATTGCATAGGAAGCACTTTTGTTGTTTTCTCATTGTATTTTTTAAAAAATTCAACAACAATGATTCTCCGGATATCACGCGAGCATGAAAAGCGCCTCGTTGGAAAGGAGAGAAGAAACGAATGGAAATAAGAAAAGAGAGGAAAGGAAGCTGTCATCGTCATTCATCTTTTTTAAATCCACACGAACATACCACTCACTCACTCAAGATGTTTTCCCGTGAATACATTACAAACGTACACTCCTGTGGGGCATACTATCAAGCTGGGTGGTGGGTTAGGATAGGACGACGACCATACTTGTGTGTGTGTGTGTGAAAAGTTCTTCTTGGGAGACAGCAGCACTTGTCTTGGCATGTCATCAAAAGATTACATAATATGCATAACCAAAAATGAAATGCGTATATACGCTTATTATTATTAGATTACACAGTGGAAACCCAGAACAGATTGGGAAGAGGAGCGATTCAATTCAGAAGAAAATAAAATATGGTTATTTCCCTTTGAAATGATGTGTGAGGAGGGCTGCTCGGAGCTCCAGTACATTTGGTGACAGTTGAGAACACAATGAGAAAAAATAGTAATGTATGAAGGAATAATAAATTCAAAAATAAGATAAAAATTAATGTATGTGTTTAGATGAGAAGAAAAACTTCTTGTTTGTTTTTTTTCTCTATGATAAACCGGCTTCCCAAAGATTGGTGTTTGTTGTGTTTCTTCCGTGAGAAATCTGCCTGAATGTACGTACCTGTTCCTGACGGAAAAGGAAGGCTGTTCCATGTGGTATTCTCACAAACAAAGGCACAGTGGGCGCAAATTCTTTTTTCTAAAACTCCGATGAAATCTAATATATATCCAGGTAGCTTGCCAGACCAGTGAGTAGGGAAAAGATAATGTAGATTTTTGAAAAGGACGGGAAAAGAACCGTTGTTCTCACATTCTCACCTTCTTGTTCATTTTCACTTTTCATTCTTTTCTCCCCAGCGTCTTATGGAACGCGGCTGTCTCTTTTCTATTCGATTTTTAAGGCGAAGCTTATTTTATTTATTATATTATGCACCTGTGCACCCACCATACCCACGTCTGTGGTGTGCATGAGCCTTCATTCAACTTCCTATTTTGGATATTTTACGTCAGCAATACAAAAGGTTCTCAGGTGTTGGTATAGTGTGGTCGTGTTGTAATATTTTTTCCATCTCCGCCGAGAAAGGAAAGGCCCGTCTGTCGGTGACATGGAGCTTTCTTTTTCCCTCAGTTTTTCATGCAGGACATCTGCGTATGGTCTAATTATGAATGCAGAGAATGTACATGGCATGACATATGTATTTGTACAACTGGATAATGTATTAAGATAAGACAGGGATTAATATTATATGCACAAGCTCTGCCGTAATGAAAATTTTTAATCTTGAGCAGCCACAACATCGAAAACTCCTCAACAACTGGCGCAAACATTAGTGGTGGTGTCCCATACTGTCCCTTTTTGTATTTTATTGAACTTACTCAAACACACACTCATATAGAAGTGATATTTTTTTACCCAGAATGTATCCACTAACTCCTTTACGTTGTTTACAAAAAATGGCATGAGCAATCCTGCTGCTGACTTTATGTTTGATTTACTTTAGTATTTTTTTGCTAGCGCACGGAATCTCCTTTTTTCTGTGAGTGTGAGTGAATGTGAGTGAAGAGGAACAGGAAAAAACACCGGCTGTCTGTAACAGCCTGAGCAGCAGTAGAAATAGAAACAACTGCTTCTTACTGCTTTTTCGTTTCTGTTTTTGACTGCTCTTCTTCCTCCCTTTACTCCTTCGTTTGCTGCTAATGGCGAGTTGTGCACTGAATGGATTCGGGTATCACTTGTAGTTGAGTGCCCTTGGCTCTCACACTTGCATAGATTTGTAGCATCGTGATCAAAGCGGGTGGTGGACTTCATGCATGAAAAAATTTGCCAGAGCATATTGCATCTTATGGCTTTAATTAATAATCGTAAACGAATCACCTAGTCCGTTTCATGTGGTGCTGGAGAATGAGATTTTTCTACATAAAATAAGGCATATTTTCTAATCATATTTTAATGCAAGACATTACTTTAAGATGGCGAAAATATTGAGGAAAACGTGGATCGAAGGAAACAAGGTTTTTGTTTGATAGATCAAGTAACAGCATCAGTGTAAAAAAAAGTAGTCACTGTAGCTCAAACATTTCACTAGGTGAGTTTGAATTGTAAACATTGGCCCTGTCAGTGGCTTATAACCTGCTTTTAATAAATCGTGCGGGAAAAAAAACGAAATATTATATTTATTCTCTGATAGCAGTTTCCCAATCTAGAAAAGGAAGAGATTGAAAATCCATTTGAAGTTTTAAAGAAAATACTTTGAGAAAAAAAATCATCCAAAATGTTGCATGCTTCTGGGATTTACTTTTGCTCCGTTATGTTATTCTAGCCCCTGGTTGATGGTCTTTGCTCAAGTGGTTCACTTGACCGTTTTTCATCGACAGCATCACTCAGTAAAGAAAGTCAAGTCCAGAGGTCCTTTTATCTCCGTGTGTAAAAAGCAGCCAGTGGAATTTGTTGCAGAGGAGGAGAGCAGAGATTTTTTGTACATTTTCTGTTGTGCTGTTATGTATGCTTCTGGAAGAGACGGAAAGACTGTTAAATTCATATTCTGCAGATGACACGACAAGATCGCTTCATTTGTCAGTCAGCAACAGACAGTGAGCATGAATGTGTTCCTGCACAGACCCTAAACTTTTTTTTCTGGTAGCACTCTACCATATGCATTTTTTTATATAATGCCGGATGGATTCAATAATGGAAAGAAGTCATGTTAGAGTCAAGTGGTCCATTTCTCCCTTCACTTAAAAACGTAGACAAAGTACAGTAAAGGTTATATTATTCCTGTCCTCCTCTTGTGTTCTCTGTCAAATCCAGGAGCATACCCTGTACTTCAGGAAGGAAAAAAATATTCCAGTAATGCGGGATCTGATGATGACGTTATGATATAATAATGAGATCGAAATCTGACAGTGACCAGCGAGGCCACTAATGGTAGCGTAACTGTGGTGCTGATACCAACGCGATTTCCATTTCGCCAGTTTGGCTTTCCTTTACTTGAACCTCAATTAGGTCATTGTTTGCTCGTCAGCGGGAGGGTGATACAGAATATTCCGATGGTGGTGTTGATGGAATATAGAAGCTATTAGGAAAATGCATGTCACTGAGTCGCACAAACTAGTTGCAGTTGTGTGGTGGTACTAACGAATGCAAACAAGATAAATATAAATGATATTGATATTGGAAAACCA
Organism: Troglopedetes dispersus; assembly: GCA_027744215.1. Classification (NCBI taxonomy): domain Eukaryota; kingdom Metazoa; phylum Arthropoda; class Collembola; order Entomobryomorpha; family Paronellidae; genus Troglopedetes; species Troglopedetes dispersus. Next base: position 6,867 of record JAHZNF010001538.1, read on the forward strand.
GGAAGCTGCTGACTTCTGATACATTGTATTAATACAAGCGAGATGCATCTCATCTTTACCAGATATTTTCATCATCACCATCACCACTACCACTACTAGAAAAGCAACAGAGCAACACGATCATTCTTTTTTGCATTCGAGAAGACAGTTGGCAAACTGGATAGCAGATTGTCTCGTGAGGAATGATGCTTGAGACGATATATTATATTAATCTTCAAGGCGAAGGGTCTTTTGCGATTGCCGGCTGTCAGATAAACTGCAAAATCGCCTGTATCAATACAACACGATAGGGATACTTGTTTTAAATATTTTCAGTTTTGCGATCTGGCCCGGTATTCTTCTCGCACACTTGTGCACATAGCACATGCTTACAAATACTATAATGAGTACACGTAATGTAATATGTAATGTAATGTAATGGCACTGTACATAATTGGTTCTTGATCTGTTTTTCATCATCGAGCACTTCGGTTGACCCAAAGGAAGTATAAGTATGAAATAAAACTGACAGAATTTGATATAACCTTTATTGTGGTTAGGGATGAATGCACACATAGAGACTTTGGATAAACAGTAAACCTACACTGGCTGCTGATTAATGTAGTAACAAATAAAATTTAGATTAAAAACAACTTCGAACAGAACTCAAAAAGAAGAACTGAGTTCACTAGTATTTTACACATTTGCATTTATTTTTATTCTGTAAATGTAGAAGAGGAATACAGCCCTTGTGCCATGTTTTTGGTCAATCCCTTCATGTTGTTGCATTTGAAAATGCGAAGCAATATCTCATAATTCTTCATCATCACAACAGTATGAAGGAGAATTTCAAACCTTTGGAAGCCTTCGTTATTTAATGAGAACGGTTTGCTCAAAACTCTCATTTGATTTTGAAATGTTTAGAACGTTACAACTACTTTTTATACTGGTTCCTTCTGAGCTGTACATTATTTATGTCATTTAATCATAAGTTTTATGATGTGTCCCTATCTATTTGATTTAAACTAAAAGAAAATTGTCAATTACTTGTTAGACTCAATTCACGAATAACACATAGAAATCTACTATTTTGAAACTGATTAAAACCGGCCACACACATTAACCATCTTCAGTTAGGACAACCACGTTGGAAATGCGTTACGTTTCCCAACCATTTTATAAGTCAGTACTGTGTTACTTTTGTACTTTTCAGTGCTATATTATGGAATTGATTCAGGAATTTAGTCTGTTGGATTCGAACAACAGTTTTGGACGAATATCTCAAACAAAGCTCGCAATATTTTTGTATGTCTATGTAGGTAGTTATCCATTTTTGAAGTCAGAGTCTCTGTCTTCCTTTTTTATACTCACTTTTTACATGATGCCGATAGTGTCGACGATATGATGAATATAGTGGACTGGACTGAAGGACGGGAGGCAGGAAAGAGAAATGTGCAGAATTGTAATGGCACATCTGGAAAAGTCTGATGGTAAAATGCCAGATGTGATCCATCTCATCTCTTTTGCCTGTCGTCTATATGCTCGCCTGGCCCGCCGTGCCTCTCCTTTCTCTTTTTTATGTGCCATCCGCCGTCACCCACGCCACCACTCTGCTCATTCGATATGTACCTATCATTTCACAGAAAGGAAGAAGTAGTAAGGAAAGGAGTGCATGGGGATTTTATGTTTTTATATCGCTATTTTTAAAACAAACCGTGTTTAAAGGTCCACATCCGCAAAATTCGCGTACAATGTTTGTAGTACAAATACATACACATTCGAAGTGGCATTCATGCACGACACAACATAAGTTATTCTACTTTATGTTGAGTCTCTTTTACATGCCCACTTTCTTTTTCTCGTATCATTATGTGGCTTTCTGACCGTCTCATTTCTGACCTGGACCGGATGATCGAAAGTCTTTCATCACCATTAAAATTTATCAAATAAAATTTACAAATAAAATGAATCTTGACAATGGTTATGGATGCGGACAAGCGCATTTAAATAATTCTGTTCTGACTCAGGGTGCAATTTCTATATCAGAAGTGGGCAAAAGTTTTCTGGACAAATGGAGTTATTTTGTGCGAGAAATGTCATGGATGTGTATGAGGTATAGTGGGGAAACTATGCACATGTTCAAAAATTGTTTCTGGGATTTACGAGCTAATTTTCATCATCTCCACTGTTTTTCCTTGCTCTATTATCCATGCACATTGGAGTCTTTTTTACAATATATACTTTCTCTTAATATTTGCCTCAGAGGCGAGGAGGAAGGCAAGCCAAGAAATGAATGAGGGAGAGAAATGCGCCAGAGGTGGGCCAGGTGTCAATGTCATTTGAATTGGAAATAGTACTTTATTGATACTGTTTGCTGCTTGCTACGAACAGGGGATAGCTTTCCAACTTGCTTATTTCCTTTTTGTCAGACTGCTCTTATTTTAGTCAGGTTATTTAAAGAATGTCACTTTTTCACAAAGTTGGGATCTGGTACAGGTGCAAAATGCTCACACAATTCTATCAATATGGAAGCTCTTTTCCCTTCCGAACGAAAACAAGTGTTGAGAGAATCCACGTCTATTTCACAAATGGCAGGACAAACAAATAAATTCCCATTTCTGCTTGTAAATGCCATTTGGCTTACTGGAGGCATAAACATAAAATACATAGTTAAATTATTGCATACAATTTTCAGTCTTCCCTTTTTGGTCCCTAAAAGGGATAACTAAGGCTTTGCTTATTTCTTAAAGCCTATACTTGCTAAACAGAGAAACTGAAAGTGTGGGTGTTGTTTCATGAAATGTTGATGTTGGATAATGCGACACTTTTCCTTTGCAACTTAACATGGTCGTGTCGTATTACTAAGGGTCTAAAGAAACAATTTGGTTTCATTCCAAATATTAAAAATTAATATTAGACGTTAGCCAAGGAATGATACCAAAATTTATACTCTCAAAGAAAGTGGTGGAGAAAGCGATAGGAGGAAGGGAGGTTGGAGTATGCAAAAACAAAGGGCAATTATCAACACATTGAACATTCTGAGAAATTTCACATCAACTAAAACAAGACGAAAGTGAATCATAATAATCATAACAATACTTTCAATAGTGAACCTATTAGAACAGATGCTATGAATTAAGCTATTGGGAAATGGCACAAGAAATGCTCTTTGTTTGCTTCTCCGACTTTCTGAGAACCTGTTTATTCTTGCAATCAAATAATGCTGTGTCGCATATTATCTGAAAGAGATGAATGGTCAGTCTGTTGTAACGATTTTCTACATCTACTTAAATATCATTTCTAAAGCCGGTATTAGCAATGCTTTCTTCATGAAAAGTCAACCAACAATTTAGTCCAGGTAATGGGCTTTTGCTTGACGTAAAAAGTTTAAAATCAGTCAGAAATTAAGAGATGTATTGCGTCATTTGTGTCGAATTTTTAACTTACTTTTTGGCATAGATATAAAATGGTTTTCACACACAAGTTTCCAAGTACAATACATTTTTATTGATTGATAAATGACAAGTGTAGCAGGAAAAATTCAGTAAGACCACTTTCTTGGGTATTTTAGGACTGGGCAAGGAGAGTTCTCATTCTCCTCACAATCTCCATCATCATACTAGTGGCAGCGGAAGCCACCACCACCACCAGCCACACCATCATCATCATCATTCTCGTGACAGCCCGAAAGGTTCAGGTGGAAGCGGTGGCGGAGGAGGCCATCTAGTTATTGCTCCACCATCCCCTTCCCCACCAAGCAAAAGCAGCAGCAGCAGTAACGGTAGCAGCTGCGGAGGAGGTGGCCATCACCAGTATCGAGAAAGGGATAGCGGGGGAGCTTTAAACATGTCGTCAAGTGGAGCCGTTTCACCTCCTGTGAATGGAGCAACAACACCTGGTGCCACGGGCGGTGGAGGGAACAGCAATGCTAGGGAGCAGTCATCAACTAACCCGGTTGTTGCAACAACGACTGCAGCATCCACGACCAGAACACCATCATCGTCATCTTCGTCTTGTTTTAGTTGATGTGAAATTTCTCAGAATGTTCAAATATAGT
>JAHZNF010001539.1:0-10429 GCA_027744215.1 Troglopedetes dispersus
TAAAAAATAATTTATATCCATCACTCCAGATTCTGAAACTAACCATGTTTAAGTAAGATGTAAGGTGCTTTTCATGAGTAGTTTGCTACTGACATGATTCAATAATAAAAGATGCACTCACAATGATCAGGCGTAATGTAAATTTCTTCACGACATTTCAAAAACATTTACAATATACATTTTTTGATAGTTTGCAGAAACGGTTCATTGATTTCTAGTTTTAGCGTTAAAAAGCAGTAATGATGCTTGAAGAATAATGAACAACGGAATCGGTGGTTAGCCCTTACCAGTCGGCTTACAAAAGTGTTTTTCCATGAAGCATCACGATTCATGAAAAATGAATATATTCACTCAAAATAAACATTGCATAAATAAATCAACATGGGATTATGTATATAAAATCTACCATGAGATGCATCTGCATATAGTTTTTTTATAATGCGGCACCATTTCACAAGAAGATTCATTCGCCAATTTACATGATAGCCACTGATCAAGCCATATGGAAATCATTTGTGGAAAATGGAATGAATTATGAATTTTTTAACGGTGATAAAAACCTTTTGGATGAAATAAATACATGTTCAAACTTGGAAGTGATAACAGTCAATATATCTTCTCAAGTTAAATCCTCTTAAAATTTTTTTTACATGAGGACGATGTACTAAAAAGCAAAGTCTTGAGCGAATTGCCTGGATTGTTAATCATACTAACTTGGATCCAAGGGTGTAAGGAAAGTTGATTTGTACACGAATCGTAGAGTACTGCTCTTTTGAAGTTAGACATTAAGCGATTATAGCTTGTACATTTCACAGAACATAACGATGTAATAAGTTACTCCTGCGACTTCTTCAGTGCAAGTTCGCCGATTTTACATGACAAGTTACAACTCCCGCCGATCAAAATGATAAAAGAAATATAAGCGGATAAATGATGACGAGGCAGCCTATAAAAATATGTTTCGAGTCTTGGCATTACTTCAATAATTTGACTGGCATCAATTTTGAAAGTGAAGAACTTTATGAAGATCGTTCTATAAAGTAATTGATGAGAGCATGCAGCCAGACTAAAATTGTGGAACATGCGTCATTTATTCCGTAATCAAAATCTGTGATGACTCTGAAGTTAACACCATCAATGTCCTGGATTAAAAGTGTTATGCTTCTTCGACATAAATAAACAATGTTATAAAACGCAATACGAGCAAAAATTGTTTGGAATTACATAAATCATTTGATTTCCAAACCTCACAGCAGTTCAGTTAATATTTATGGAAAACATGACATAATACAAGTTGAACGATCAATAACTCGTCGATCACAAGAATCAAATTTAGTAAACTTTTATGTTTTGTAGGATTGGAAATGCGTAGATTTTTATAAATGGGGCTTCACATGAATGTCTCCAGCCATTTGAATAAGAGTTAAAGTCATTATAATCATCTAATTGACGCCATAAAGGCACTTCATAAGCAATTTATTGAGCAACAAACCAACTTTTCACAACATCCATCTTCTTAAATAACACAACATTATCATATTAATCATAGGAGCTACATATATATAAATATCTAAGATATTTTTCACTATCAAATAAAATATTTTCGGTCCAACTTGTACAGCATATTATTCAGGTTTGCAGACTACAAAGATCACAAACATTTTATGTTGAAATGTATTCCATCATAAAGGTTTGCCTTTATGCGTAGGTAGTTAATAAATCCCGTAAATCCTTTCTTACTTGAAAGGTCGAGAGGTCAACCAACATTAAAATGTTATGCGTTTGATTACATTATAACATTCAGAAGTCTCAGAAGTGATATTAGGGGTAAATTGAATAGTTGCATTTCAGTATGCCAGCTACCACTTTGAGAAAAACATGCCTCCATGCGAATGAAGGTTTAAGCATCATAAACTTTTTTCGTAGTTATCCATTTGTTATCCTCACAGAAATTAATAGCTTGATATTATTTTATCGATTGTAATGAACACTCTACTTTAACATCTGGTTGAATAGTAATATAAAAAAATAATCATTCTGAGATGTTTTGCTCCTGCTGTTTCAATTTTGACCAGGCTGTCTGAATTATGAATGTCTCCAGCCATTTGAATAAGAGTTAAAGTCATTATAATCATCTAATTGACGCCATAAAGGCACTTCATAAGCAATTTATTGAGCAACAAACACTTTTCCAGCATTGTCGCCGGTATTTATTAAGGTACAAGGTTTGCATATATTTATCTAGTTTATAGACAGAAATGATACAGATAAAATAAATGCGTCTTTGTGCATAAAGCTCGCAGACTCAGTTCTTGATTTTCACTTACATATAAAAAGCCAAGCGTTGGAAGCATTACTAAGTGATTAATAACAACAGTGGAAATAGAAAAACGAAATAAAAAACACTGAGCCACACCTTTATATTTAGGCTGGTTTTTTGGTTGAGAACGAGTCGAGATGAATCAGTAAACCCTCTTCCGTAATTTTTTTTGCTTCTTGCTCAATCTGACCCAAACAAAACAGACATTCAACTAACCCTGATGCTTTTGACGTATGTATTAAGAAATTTTCACGCAGAAATTTTGATTAATTCCATGAATAAAAAGTGACGCTGCATTTTGATAATGATTATAATAATGACTAATTTTCACCATCTACAGAAACGGCGGCGATCAATTTCACGTTGCTCTCTTCTCAACGCACATACTAACCGGCAACGACACCAGAGATATGATACCTTGAATGGTAGCTTGGATGGAAGGATATTCATTCATTTTTTACGTGTGAAGTAAACGACTCCGTGTATATCGGAGAGGGGTTCATAAAAAGCGTGTGTGTGGATTATTAGGCAGCAGCCGCATCGCATGCTTCTGTTGCTTTGTCTTTCTTGGATGACTGGGTGCGCACATATGTTGACAAGATGCTGGATTTCTAAACATTACACGAGGGATGAAAGAGTCGTCGTAGTCAGCATATTATCTTGTTTTAATCTTAATGCATCTGATATGAATCAACAAATCCTTCTAAAGTGATGTATGATACGTGAATTACGCGATTCCGTGCGATAAGTCACATGTAATTCTGTATGATTCATTCATACGAAAAATGTTTCATCAAAGAATCGCTAGCACATCACACTCGTTACTAAGAAAATTAAGCATGAGGAGAATACCGTTTCACAAAAGTGTGGTGCAGATGCCAAAGGCTCGGGTGAATTTCATCACGTTGAAAAGTCAGAGTTGTCTGAATTTCAAGAAAGACCAAAGTGCTAATGCTCAGACGTGATAAATATAAAAGTGATAATTAATTCCACCACATTGATGGTTCTGATGATCGTTTTATTCTTAACTATCACAATTTACGATCCCGATTTGCATTTTTTTCATTTCGATTTGCCAAATGAATTTAAGTTGGTATGAACTCCTGAACTGAAAGGCATTTGAAATAAAAAAATAAGGTTCTGTTGGCATTTAACCATATGTGGTGAATTAGAAATGGAAAAGCTTGTCTGTTATTTCATTTATACGCCTTGTCGTAAATTAAATCAAATTCTATACGTTTCATTTAAATATTCCATTTCATGTTTAAAAAGAAAATGTGTCTTGAACAACTTACAACTTAATATTGATTAACACGATTCTCTCTAACATCTGAGCAGTGCCACATTCATATAATATGTATTCATGTGCATTCATGAAGAGGTAACAATTAGTTCATATATTTGATTCAGCATGCTGCAAAAGTGTCACATTCACTACACATGTTAGCATGTTTTTTTCACTCACAAGGTGATGCTCGATTGATACTGAAAATTCCATTTAATTTGCATACTTGCTTCTCACTAGCAAATTGATATCGCTTTGGATTTATGAGCCCTCTAATTTGTGCTAACACATGATCAAATATTCTTCACCTCTCCAAGACATGCTACTGTGCCAAACTGAAAATTTGCTGCAAAACGTGCTCTCTCCCTTCAATACGTCAGACAATGTTTAAAAGACGCCATATAGTAGCAGCCTGAACTAGTACAGATAGGCACAAAGTAATTTGATAATAACTGATCAATGAAAATTTCTTACCACCACGGATCCTTCATTGTCGCTTTCGTGGGTGTCCATTCCTGTAGGATAACAGGGAACCGGTTCTTGATTTTTCTTCCGAATTTTGGAAAATTTAATTGGGTTCACACCCCGTGCCTCAATCAGAGAAAATCAATTGGAAAAATACGTGAGGTGGCAGTGTTTAAATGTTTAATTAAAGCAAGTCACTATTTGTCACTCATTAAAACTTTTTGTGAACTAAACTTGTTTACTCTTATTTGAAGGTATCATCTACTGCAATAATAGGGATGGAGCTTTTCACAAAACAGTGCGCTTGTTTAACAATATTGTGCTGTGTTACAATGCCCTTATGTCGCTGCCTGAGTGTTATGTTGGTTGTATTTGTATGTCTGTTCATTGGAACAACAACGTATGTGTGTGTGTACTTGACCGAGGTGAGAGAACAAATGTTGAGAGAAATGTCTGATGAGCGTTCTAATCCCAAATCCAAAAAAAAAAGTTGGTGAGGGCTCTAGTGAAGAGCAAAACATTACATTTAGGTACGTAGAACAGTGTGAACATTAGAAAGGCCAGTAGTATGGAGCGCCTGCAAGGAAAAGATGCAATTACCACAGAGTACACTTTTACTTGGTGCGTGGCTTCATAATCATCACATGAATCATGAACAAAGACTTGTGTATATGGTATGGTAGAATATAAACACGGAGTTGGTAATCCCTAACTGCTTTCATACCAAAAAAGTCTGCTCTTCTGCCATTGCTGAGCAGCTTCCCAGAGTCAGAGTGTTCTTGGTTCTTCTTCTCGCTCATATTATGGTTGCTGAACCTGTCATGTTATACTTGGAAATATTATTACCAACGACGGCTGCAAAGCTTTTGCTTCCTTCATGCAACAAAACGGAAGATCCGTCAGAGATCGTACATTTTATTTGTACCTGTATCTGAAAAGACAATATACTACTACGATGGACATACATATTGGCATTCATATTAGGATGTTAAGGTGGGTTATTGTTGGGCATTGTTGCAGGTTGCATTATCTTTTTAATCATAATTTCGTTATAAAGATAATTGTTATCCCTGTAGAATCTGTGTGCACCGTGCGCGTGTATATTAGTCCAGGAGCATTAAATAACGCGAACGAAACTTTGGGGCAAGTTGAGAATCGCTTCGAAAACACTCCACAGAGTTTATATTTTAAGAATAATATGAAGATATTTTTATATACAGGAATTTATATATTTGTCTAAATAGCACGGATTAACTAAATTTTAAAAATCTAATTAACTCGGAGGAGTTTGTATGCAATATCAAATCGACATAAGCATTCCTTTTCTGTGTCATTTCATTTGCGGGGTTAACCAAAACTGTTAGTAAACCAAAAGTTTAGATTACATATGAAGTTGTAGATTAATCCCGAATTTTCTTGGTTGGATGGCAGTAATTAGCAACTGCTTGTTTAATGCTATTTGATTTTGGAATTTGTTAACATTTTAACTTGTGTCATTACTCATCGTAGTGCCCTTTGGTTTCAAAACAACATTCTTTAAATTCATTTTTAAGTGAGCAAAATATATAATTTTTTCAACAAACTTGTTTATAAGTAGAATACCTTTTTGAAATATCACAGCCCACTGGTGTGCTAGATTATAAATTAATTTTACGATTACAGGTAGGAAAGGATTGAAGCATTGGATAATTGTGTTTTTAAATGATTTCGATAATATTAATATTAATACAGCTGTATTTCGGGTTATAATATTTTGTTCTCTAAATTCCTACTGGATATACCACTTTTATTTCTTCGTGAGTGAAATTCCCCTATTACGCAGGATTGCAACTGGACGCACTGTGGCATGGGCAGCGAATCAAAACTAGAGTTAGAGTGTATCATTTGATATGACGATAAAACTTCTCCAGCTACGCCCAGAGCTTCTTTCATTGGATTGCCGTGAGAAGGGAGGTTCATGGTGCATGCAAGGCTTACAGTCCAGAGAACTCCAGGATGGGAGCTAAATTCGCCAAGCATTTACTCAACCCTTTTTTGATCCATCATCATATCATCACCCTCACCGCAAGTGATACAACATTTCCAAAGAGGACGATCAAAACGGTAGTTTATATGTAACACAGTAAGCAAAGCAGAACACTGTGAGATTATGTATGTGTATAGCACCAGGGAAGTCCTAGTTTGAAGACTAAATGAACAATTGAGTAATGTGCTGATTTTTGTCTAGATTCCGGAGTTTGACCTATTAATATTCTTCAAAAGATTATCATTGTAATTTTCCCCGCTGGATTATTAGTGCTACACAAACTGGAAACTTCATTCTTTGCATAGCAAATTGACCTGTCAAAATTATGCCCCGGACCCGGTATCAATAGCGCATAATTTTCCAAAAAGATGGGTAACATAAAGTTCTGCGATCTTTTGAATTCAGTTTAAAAATATTATTAATTAAATCCTAATTTATGCAAACTTCCAAACAAGATCGCGATTGTACTGGTTGAATCTGCCTACTTGGTAATTCTAAAAGTTTGGTTTTAGTCTTGGTTGATGACGACATCGCTGCGACTGATATACAAAATGCTGATCAATGAATTCAAATTATGGAGTTGTAGAGTGTTTGACCTTACTTTTATTTGTCACAATTCAATGGATGGATATATGGAGGAACCAAATTCATACAAATATACCTATAACAAATGATGAATAAAAACAGCAACAGAAACATGCCTTATGTACAATTGTGTAAAATTTATTTTCTTCTTGCTTTAAAAAAATCTGCTGGTTAATGCCAACGATGAAGTATATAAATAGAATTGGTGGCACAGGCAGATCACTAAAATTATTTTTTAAATACGCTTTTCATTTAAAACTTTTCTGTTTTTGCCTTGAAAATCATTCCCTAGGTGCGGCTGTTGTAAACATTTAACAACCACTAATTTGTATTACTTTTTATTGATGCTGAAAAACAAAATTCTTGGGTTTCCGATCAGCCATGTGCAAATTCTTAAAACTAATATATTAGATTAAAAAATCTATGTTACATTTTAAAAATCTGATCGACAGATAAATAAGAAAGGTCAGCAACGACGATCGGTTAAATGAGCGCAACCACACTTTAATCACGAGTATCAAAAGAAATCTCTGTAAAATCGGCCATATCAAGTTCTAAAAAATCACCTTAGTCATAATTGTTTAAATTCACACCTGACACTATATATGTTTCCCAAGATATGTATATTTCAATTAAATACGACACTGTAAGAATTATTATTTTACGATACCACTTTCACTCTCCACTGCAGAAGTTACAAAACTTTCTTTTGACATGTTAAGTTATGTTGTCGCATTTTAGACTTTACAAATTTCCTTCAGAACACGGTTTTTCCAGGAATCAGCCTTCAACTCGGGTGCCAAACTTGCATGGTTCAGACGTTTCCCAGTATACTTCTTATTAACAGCCTAATTATAATTTCAGAATAATCATCATTGCTTATTTACATTATTTAATAAAGTACATACCAACAAATGAAACCATTGTATATTGAAGCAGCAAATAAATTTACCTTCAGTTTCTGCGTTTCTTCTTGAGCTCGAGACACCACGCCCGCAAGAAGGGAAACAATGGATTTGATAGATTCCAATGAATACCTAGTGTAATGCTGAATGGTCGGAGTCCAAACTTCCGCCAAACTCCTACTGTCTAAAATGCTAAAAGAGTAAATCGATCGAGTTTATAAAAATTAGATCACCAGTCTGGCATTTCAATAATTATTATAAACTAATAATGTCGTGTCTTGTCTATCGTTGTATTACAGCAAAGACAAAGCCAAGGACCCGGCTGCTTGTTCAGAAGGAAGCAGATGACATGCTGCATAATCAACAAGACTTAACTCCATGATATATTTTGCCATGGAGTGGATGGCCATGGTTGCCTATAAATAGATAAATACAGAATAAGATCCTGCTTACTTGCTATAAATGGTAGGCATATTCTAACGTAAACTCGGCTTTTGATGGAACCTTACATTAGCTGCTTTAGAAAATCGGCGAAGAAAGAAAACAGCCGGCGGAAACGCCAGGTCGAAATTCAATGCAATTAACATTTTGCTTTCCATTTTTCTTACGTCACCTATCGTAAACGCATTGTCACTCACAGCTGCGAAGTCATGCACCAAGCTGCTTCCGGTTAACCGAACGGTCGGCCTGCAAAAATTAAAAAAACATTTTAATTGCATTTCGGAAATTTATTCCTTCTTCCAGTTAGCGCATAAATCCCAAATCCAGTACAACAAAAGAAAAAAATAGCCCAGAATCAATTTCAAGTCTGAATCACTCGCAAAAAATATTTTAATTGTTAATTTAATTGATTACCTGAAGAAATCTGTCCAACATTTTCGCAGCCATAAATAAAGTCTCAGGCATAAAACCGAATTGTGTATGTACTTCGATCAGCCAGTCCAGAAGAACACCGCGCATGCGTGAATTGATAAGCCTTCCTTCCAAATAGCGAATTCGAATAGCGTATTTTTTCTATGATCGTAATAATAACAAAAATACAATCCAGCAGATTTATAATCAAAACCAAACAACAAACTTGAACAAACTATCGTGTTATTATTATTATTAAGTAAAAGTCAAGCATACCTCCAACCAAAACACATAGTCGTAAATTTCTTTAACGTAAGTTTGTACAAGCAATGGGTTCCACTCATCCTGGTCGATATCTACAACCTCCAAATGATCATCCCTAACCGTGTCAACTTCAACAATCCGCTCCGAACTGAGTTTTGGGTTATACTCATTTTCAGCCTCCGCTTCCTCGTCCGCAACGGCTTCCTTGAATTTGTTTTCTTTGTCTTCTTCAGTATTCTTCTGGCTGGTGATATTTTCACTAGTTTTGTTAACTAAAGGCTTCACTCCTGCGTCTCCCGACTTTGAAGTTAATATTTCCTTCTTCAATGTTTTTGATGTCACTGCATCATCCTTCAAAACCTCCCGTTTTGTGGCAGAAATTTGTTTGGTTGAAGCCAACTTTGCTTTTGGTTTAACGACTGCATGTGGTGGTCTGTGCACGGGGACAGCAAACTCACTTTTAGCACCAACTGCTTCTTTCTTTACTCCAGGTAACTCCAACGCTCCCTTTCCTCCCAGTCCAAGCTGTGTCGGATTTTTCTTCAGACGATTACCAATGTCCCCAAGTGCATCTCTGGTCCGTTGTACAAGATTTCTTGGCTTATTCAGCTCTTTTCCTGCAAATTCCGGGTTGTTCGAGTCCAAGCTAGAAATACTGCTTAACTATAATTTAAAAAAACCAAAAAGACAGACCTTAGCAATACACCGTCGTTACTACATAGAAGAAACGCATTCATGATTACACTGGGCTGATGACAGGTGCACACTTACCGACGATGAAGAATTACTGCGCACAAAGGTAGCCATCTTGTTGGTAGGATCCGGCAAATAACAGCAACAACAGCTTCAAGTTTTTAGTTTCAATCTCGATATATTTAGTCTGAAATAAAACAATAGAGCAAATGTTAGTCAAGTCAACAAACGAACATATTCAGTCAGCGATAAATAACTTTACAAGTGAAAAAGTGTGTAAGCTGACTATTGAATTTGTAAACTTAGCTTACTGTTAAATTAAATTGTTTCAACTCCAACTACCACCAATTTCTGACTTTTTTCTGCGCTGCGTTTCTGATTTTACCTTATTTTGAGATAGGTCCGTTGTCCGACGCTAAGAACGTAGAAGTCGAGCAGGCCACAGACAGAGAGAGGCAATGATTATTATCTCAAGATTTATTCTTCTGCCGCTGTGGTACTTTAATGTATTTTTCGCTAACCGAACGTCACTATTCAAATTCCACACCAATAAAAAATCTGGCCCGAGAGATCGTGATTACGACAAGATATAATTCTCTATCCTTGGAAACTACATACTTGGTTGACCTACGCAGGATGAACAATACAAAGGTACCGTTGGTAGCCTACATGCCCTGCAGAACAACAGGAAACCCATATAAAAAGGTACTAAAACAAGTATTTTTCCCGTAAATTATCCAGTTCAGCTTGTTGAAGTCATAAAGACAACAGTGACACAATGTGCAATTATTATTTTTTCCTTGGACCAGTAAAATGAATATAACAAATCAATGCGTGTCGCACTGAGAAAGTATGGATTTTAATTTTTAATTTTGAACGGACTCTGCGAACTGTGTGCATACAATGCATTGGGCATGTATGGGTATGTCAGTGATGGCTAACTACGAAGAGTGCACCTAAACAACTGAAAACAGAAAATAAAATCAGCAAAATCTCTAGTTCTCGTCTAGTATCATTATATCATGAACCAAACT